>CABPRJ010000959.1:974103-1054739 GCA_902439185.1 Cinara cedri | reverse complement strand
AAAAAAAAAAAAAAAAAAAAAAAAACGATTTTTCGTCGCGCGTAAATTCCCGCGAGTATATGCGAAACCGCCGAAACCGCGCGGGATTACCAGTTGGAGCCGTCGGAAACGCCGCGTTCCGAAACGTTTCGCGTCCGGAGCTCATTGAGTTATTGAGTAAACACTCGAACGACAACAACGGCCGGCCCGGGGCATTCGCGTTCGATTCGCAAAGGACCGCGGAACGGATCGTAATTCGCGTTTTTCGCGGCGCGCGAAAAAGAGAACCGGTTGTGGGACGGGGGAAAAACAATCGAAAACACGCATTAAGATTCACGGCTCTGCGCGGCGCACCGATTGTAATGCGACCGGCGGATCGGCGGTCGGCGCGATTTCATGTAAAAAAAAAAAAAAAAAAACATTGTGTACATAAATATTACGTTTACTATTGGATATTATAACGCTATAAATATATATATATATATATGTAAAAATAATTATTACGATTAAAATATTTATTGATTTTTTTTTTTAAAAAAAAATTCGCCTATTTTTCGTTCTTGTTCTTGTGTTCTTGTACCTACCGTTCGCGTCGCCCCGCGTTCGCGTTGAGCGCGCCCGCGGGATGTGCCCCGGAGCGGTTATAGCGCCGGCACGCGGGACGTATAGCGCCCGCCGTATAGGGGCGAGTACCGACAAAGGAATAAAAAACCGAAAACGGGCGTGTGTGGCCGCGGCGATTTCGTAACAGAAACAATACGTTTTCAACGGCGCTAATCGATAATTGGCGTACGACGTGCTTTGGCGAAAAAAAAAAAAAAAAAAGGGAAAAAAAGGTAAAAAAAAAGACGCGGATATACTTCGCACGCGGTCTCGCAGCCGCGGTTGTAGGCGTGAAGTCGAGAAGACGGGCTGCACGGACGGGAACTCAATGCATCACCGTGTAAGCAACGATCAACCGCTGTTGACCAAAAAGAAAACGATTCTGAGCGGAGTTCGGTTAACGGCGTCGTTTCGTCAACCGTATATACAAATATGTCATGTGATGGTAAAATGATTACAACAATGCGCGTTTCCGTGACAACAACGATTGTTTAAAAACGATTCAAATATTAGTAACTTAATAATAACAAAAAATAAATATAAAACGGTTGCCGATGACAACCCTGTTTTCAATCTTTCACGTTTTTCTAATTCAAAGCACTGGGTTTTACTCGTTATCTCGAATATCGATGAGAATTTCGAAAAATGTATTCTCTAATGTACCACCCGGAGAACATTTCCATTCGGAAAAAGTGCTATGCTTGATGAACGGAGTAGGCTTTCTGGTGGGAAAAGTATTCGCATAAAAAAAAAAAATAAAAAAATAAACATCTTTATGAAACCAATACATTCTTCGCTGAACTCAAAATCTAAGCAACGTGAAAAATCTCGCACATTATGAAAACCGTGAAAACGTCGTGAAATCAATATTATTAAAAATGTAGGCGTTCAATAAAATCGTCAGCGATATCACTACTAAAATGTACCTGTCATACGGCAAGTACCTACCTAAAATATATTATCAACTGTTACACTATTATATTAATAATCAGGCGCGCGCCAATAGGGTCAGGAAATGGCCGGGGCTATTTTGTTTCTATAGTAAAATACGCAATAGCGCCCCGAAGTCAAGCACATTAAAACGGATTGAGTAACGTAATAATTTCGAACTTTAAAGTTTAAATCGCATAAAAGTTATGAGATATGATTGTAAATATGTAGTAATACAAAAATAAGGCGGGAGGTGCCTAGTTATGTAAAATTCGATTCACACGTATAAATTAATTATAAATTTGTTTACCTTTCTTCTTCAGGCGGCAAATTGATCTGTTGAATTTGATATAGGTGATCGTAGTAAATAAAAAGATTTTTAATATAACAACTGTATCTTTTTTATTAATTATTTTTTAAAATATAAAACACTGTTCTAGGTTCCCGTGCTTTTGTAAGAATCTCTGCGTAGTCTTTTACACTCGCTTGTGATCATCTGTCCAAAAGCAACGGGAACAATACATACACTGAGAGTGATTAGAAGTGTCCGGCCTCCTTATAACTGGAGATCTGTATGTGTGTGCGTGTGTAAATGTATTATCTTAATTTGGTTAATACTAACAACTTAATCTAATAATTAATGGCTACAAATTAATATAATTATTTTACAATATTGACTATATAATTTATTTTAATTATATATGATAGCTTAAGTATTATCTCCTTACGATGAGTAAATATCGCACTAAAATATATGTTATTTGATAAGAAAAAAGAATGGCATCGGATGTAAATGTTTAACTATAATTTCCGTTGTTAATTGTTTGACTTATAATATTTTATTTTACATAATGTATGATAGCTTAAATAGCATATCATTACAAATATAGGTAAGGTTTTGGTTTGGTTATGATAGACGGCGGCGGATTTACGGAGGAGGTTCAGCGGATCTTTACCCCCCCCCCCCAGACGCTGATATTGTATCAATAAAATGTCGAACAAAAAAAGAGTCATCTATTAAAACAGGGTACCTTTTTAAATAAATATGATTTTTCAGGACCCCTCACGGAAAAATGTTGAAAATCCGCTACTGACGATAAAGGTGTATCGTTTAGATGTTTTTTTTTGATCGAGCTTAATCCCGTTGATACCAGTGAAGGTACGATAGCGATGACACGCGCAATTGCGAAAATGCGAAAATTCGATTTGTTTATAAAAAAAAAAATCGTATAAATATTACGGTCAATTTTATCATGCACGATTTCCATACAATTCTTCATCTCCGTGCTATTATAAGGTACACGGGCTATTTTATACGGTTAGAATAACCGGTACGTTTGGTTGGGGGGCGACTGTCGTACTAAATGCCAAAAAAAACAGCCGCTAATGGCAATAATTGGTCAACACACACACACATCCCCCCTCCCCTCCCCCGCGTGGACCCGTTCGGGTTAAGTGGTAACGAGTGACCTGCAGGTGTTTCTGTGCGGCGACCGTACCGCCGTCCGTCGTGCGCATCTCCGTGACGGCTATTGCGGTCCTATTACGCGCGGATCGCCTCCCATCTGTACGGCCGATATTATCAAGAGAAAATACGTGTACGCACGTTCGCGGTGGTACGGCAAGCTCAACATCTGCTCGACCGGATTTTACCGACTACGGGGAGCTACGTTATCAGCGAGTGTATCGCGAATCGGCTGTATTTTGTTTCCTAAAAAAAAAAAAAAAAAAAAATCAGAGATTCCCGTACGAAAATTGCGACAGTTACGTTTCTAGGCATTTTCGCATACGAATTCGTTTGATTTGTTATTTTCGTTTATTCGTCGTGGAGGTCACCGTGGATGTCGATTTCGGCGGCCACGGACAACACGACTGTTGTTATTATGGTAATCATCGTTTCCGTTATTGCACTGTTATCTAGCGATAGCAGAGTGTTTCCGGAAACGGGTAGTTATTTGTTATCCGTTCGCTTCGATTTATCATGTTTTTTAGACCGCGAATGAAGCGAAGAAGCCTTTTGTTCTACAAAGATGTTTATTGATTTTTTCATTTCTACCGGAGATCTCGCTCCGGTTCTTACTGTTGCGCATTTTCCGAACGGAAATGGGTTCGGGGAGGCACTTTGAGCAGGCGGTTTTTCGATTTTCTAAAGAGTTTTTCCAGCGAACGCGGAAAACCGGGAAAACACACGGGAAAGCCGGGATATTAAATATAACGCCTATTCAATTGTTTTACCGTAATATGACATACACATCGTAGACATAGCACCGCTATCAACCGAACTTCGTTATCCGTAACCGATGGTTAACCGTCGCTAACAGATTAAACATTAAATTACCCAGAACACTGGCTGCGCCCGTTATTATCATCCTAGGACGTGTTTTTAATTTTCTTGCGTATCACCGAGACAACCCGTAAATCAACACGAATAATCGAATGAACTCGCACCGAAAATACAAATGACTCCGTGTCAGAATTGGTTACCAACGCGTTGTCAGTGATCGGTCCCGAGTGATTCGGCTATCGAGTCACTTCCAACAGTCGCGTCGAATCGTGCGAATTTTTAAAATATTATTTTTCTGATTTTCTTCTATTGAGAAAAACAAATAAGACGAACGAACAAACGGCCGGCGTAAAGTTGGTAGAACGAGTAGGGAAACATCCCACGTCTATGCGACTTTACTGAAAAATGTCTTCCGATTTACGGACGAACGCGAGATCTTCTTCGTCTTCTGTTTATTTAGATATGGTAATAGCGTATACGCAATCATCATTTTTTCATCGCTGAAATCATCCGCGGTTGTTAGAAAAACGCTGATGCGGGTCCTACTACCACTAACCAATAACATTTTAACAGTTGTTTGTTACGAGTCGCTCGTCGTGATTGACGTTGCGAACTAAACACCGGACCTGACCGAAAAACGTAAAAAAAAAAAATGCGCGTATTTAGTTATTGCGCGTATACGAACGGGCGCCCGCGCCGCGGCAATCGAATAAATTACAAAACGCGGAATATTTCGGTGCCGGTGCGTAATTTATTATTTTTGTTGCGCGCGGTTTGATTTTTTTCAATTCGCGCTGTACGGTATATCACGCAGAAATATAATTTACCCGCGCAAACCTATTCGTATTCGTTCGCACGAACGGTGCCTGCGTTTAACGGAACAAACGCGCGTCCAAACCAGAGCTCCGTAACGTAGCGGGTATGTCCTGCGGGCGGTATTTCAATGCGCAAGTCGCAAAGCGGTAAGAACCGCAATGCGAATAAACGCAATACGGACGAACGGCGGAGCGGACGATCGGAATTAGGGGCGGTTGGACGCTGTTGAGAACGGCACGGGGGGGCGGTTGACAGCGAATCCCGAACGGTCGGGATGAGCGCGAGGTGAAGAAAAATAAAACGGAAACCGCGCGTTCGGAAGAACAGGCGCACGCGCGCGTGATTATTCGCGTGTATGCGCGCGTTGACGTTAGTCTTCGCCGGTCGTCATCCACGCGCGAACGACGTGCGAAAACGGCGCGAGCGCGCGTGGCGAACGCGAGCGTATTATTAACCGCGCAGACACGTTTCGTCCCGTTTTGCGCGTACCCGTGAATTCCCGCGGTTGACCGAGACCCCCTGGCCCGGGCGGACCGATGAACAGACCGCGTTTCGCGTCGCGTTCGTCCAGACGATCGGGCGACGACGCGCGGACCGCCGCTCTATCAGCGTTGAGGAGGCGTCGCTCCGCGCAAAACGCACCGCCGAACCCGGGCCCCGGCGCCTATCGAGAACGCGGTCCCTTCCACACGACGACGAACGTTTCGGTTTTACCGACGTGACCCCGAAAGTACTGAAATTAAAAAAAAAAAAAATCGCCCGACGGTCAACAACGGCCGAATCACACGATAAACCGCGTCAGCAGCTAGCCGATCGCGACCGGGCATAACGCCGAGGGGAATCGATTTGAACCGATGACGTTGTTTTGCATACGGCTTGTGCGTGCAGTGCGAAGCGATTTTTCAAACATTAAAAATGTATTTCCGGTGTAACGGTTTTGTTCGTAAACTGGAATTATGTTGTTTGGCTAATCGATCGGGGGTTGGGGGGGTTGGGGGGGTTTCCATTTGAGTGTTACGGTAAATTCTGCGGTTATCGCCGAAATCGATACAAACCTGTTTATAAGCTAAACTGAAGAAAAATTTCGATAATTTTAAAATACGAAATTCATTCTGGTCCGCATTCGGTATTAACAGACAGTTTACGAAAATTTACGCACAATTCATTTCTCATCACGCGTTATCGGTGTTTCCGACCGCATCTTGCGAAACGCGATTCTCCGGTCGTACGTTATCGCGCGAGCGTAACATTCTATGCAGGCGCGTATTTAATATTTTATTATGCGCGCGCGCGACCAGAAGGACGGGGACGGCGGTTGATTTACGGCGTTTTTTTTTTTTTTTCGTTAAACCGTGTTCATGTTCTGCGGGGATTTTCACGTCCGGCCGCGGCTTTATTGCATTATATTTTACAAGCGCGGCGCATCGCGGATATCATGTACGCTCTCGAAAATTGCCGACCACCGCCCCCCGTTTTATTGTACCCCGCGTCATAAATACCATTTACATGATACGTTGGTATATCATTTTTTTGTAAAAAAAAAACAAAAAAAAAATTGTTACGTCTCCTTTGCGGGTACCGTCGCGAGTTTGCCCGTGTCTATCCCGGCGTTCGCTGTTGCCGCGTTTAAACGCTTTTATACGTATTCGCGTGAAATTAACATTCGGACCTCTAAAAACCGCGTGTACGCGTGTAGTTATTCACGCGTACGCGTATTCCAATACGCGAAAAACGTCAAAACAATAATTAACGGACATTTCGCGCACGCAAACAAATAAACGATGACATATTTATAGCCACTTTACGGCTTCGCATCTGTGCGGAGTCCGGGTGACTCGGGCGTGCCTTGGTTTCTCACTCGATTCGAGCTCAGTTTTACTATCATGTCGCCCCCTTTCGCGGACGTTTCAACGGGAATTCACTCTACTGTCGTGTTTTCCCGGCGGCGGATCTGAAGATCGTCTAACGGAAGCAGGGAGGGCGAACTCGTAACGCGGGTACCAACGGGATCGCGATTGAAAACCGAAAATTGACTAGATACATACTGTACACTCTTACCACTGGACGTATATCCCTCTCCTCGATTATTATTCATACAATTCGCGGATTTTCACCGCGAATTCACGTGAACACCGTTTAAACACGCGAACGCGAATAATAAATTCATTGATGTGTACCGAGTAAATCAAAGTATACATTTTTCATTCGCGTGAATATGCACTCTGTTTTCGCGCACTTATTAATTCACGTTTTCGATCGAGACTCTATATGCCCAACAAGTATACAACCACTGCGCACACGATATAAAACCCGGTCGCTGGATACGTTTCATCCCGCACGCAAATGTGTTGTTAAATATAGAAGTCTCATCAATATGATCACTAACCGTTAAGTCTTCGTGGCGTCGGGAAAACGTCGGCGGACGAACGCGATGTCTATTCGATCGGCTGCAACACGATTGAGCATAAAACATTACTGCGACGTTACCCGTTTCGTATTTTAAATAATTTCGTATTGTTTTCTACAAAGAATGTTATTAACATACAAAAACGGTAACGGGTATGTGAAGAACTAGGTGGTCATTTGGGACAAACACGTCTCTGCGGAAGAACTGTCTTTAAGGCGTTATTAAATTGAAATATTTTAAAAAAAGACGGACATACTTCGCTCGTGGGTGCAGCCACTGTTGTAGGTGGGAAGTTGGGAAGGTAGGATACAGACGGGAATTTAATGTACATCTGTAAGCGACGATAAACCGTTATTGGCGAAATCACGATTCTGAGCGGAGTTCAGTTGATAGTGTTGGTAATGTCAACGACGTGCGGGCTATCCCGCGAAGATGTACCATTGAACATCTCCGGAGATAATAAAAATAATCAGATTCCGTTGTTGTTGTTTTTTTTTTTTTTTTTTTTATATTACTCACGGGGATGCTGAGCAATACAAATATTTATATTTGAATGTCGTCCTGTAGAATTTGTTTTTCCGATAAATATCAACGCGTCACACAGTCATATAATAGTTCCTAAGTAACAGCCGTTTTAAATTCGACTAATCCGCGCGAAAACCGATGTTATTTAGTGACGCGGTTATTCCCTGGATAACAACGGTCACCGCACATTTTAACGTCGGTCTTCGAGTACTGTTCGGAGAACGTTTTCGTCCGGAACAGCCGCCAATACTTGACAAAAAGTGAAACTTGAAAAAGTGTTCGCGTTGAAAAAAAAACCCCCCCGTTGTAAAACCAGTGTTCGCGCCACTCAGAATCTGAAATGCCGTTTGTTTTGACGTTTCGCGAATGTCCATTGTGTCGGATACACACGCGATCGCGCACTACGCGAGCGTTTACGGGATACCATAAGTAACGATTCGCCAGGAGAGATTTCGTGCACACCCTCCCGGTACGGTTCATCTCGATTTTCACCGTACCGGACGGTCCGAACGGCGCGGGATCGTCGCCCGCGGGACAGCCGAATCGGCGGGACGCGCCGGCGTTTGGAAACCGGACGGGAACACGCCGCGCGTCCCCGGGGTCGCGGCCGTGGGCCACGGTGTACGGGGGCGTACCCCCCAAAAAAAAACCGAACTATTTTCGTACAAAGTCATTTGTTTAATTTTTTTTCAAAAAACATTTAATCTCTTTCGAAGTACTCTCCGTTGGAGTTAATGCACTTGTCCAATCTTTTGTTCAAATTTTTCAAGCACTATTTTAAACTCATCTTTTGTGATGTCTGCCAACGCCTCCGTCGTTTTTTTTTTTTACTTCATCAATGTCCGCGAAACGCTTTCCTTTCATGTTCCTTTTCATTCTGGGGAATAAAAAGAAGTCGCAGGGAGACAGGTCGGGTGAATAGGGTGGATGGGACACAGTGGCCATATCATTTTTGGTAAAAAACCGCCGTACAGATTGGGCTGTGTGACCAGGAGCATTGTCGTGATGAAAAAACCAGTCTCCTAACTGCCACAAATCGGGTCTTTTTCGCCTCAAACTGTTGCGTAATTTTTTCAACACCTCTAGGTAAAATGCCCGGTTAACCGTCTGACCAGGTGGAACAAACACCGAATGGACGACTCTTCTCACATCAAAAAAACAAATGACCATTGTCTTAATGTTTGACCTCACTTGACGAGCTTTTTTAGGGCGAGGCGATGCTGGAGTCTTCCATTGGCTCGATTGTTGCTTGGTTTTAGGATCATATCTATAGCACCACGATAGTCACCTTTAATGACTTTGGAAAAGAAGTTTGGGTCATTTTGGAATTCTTCTTTCAAAGAAGAGCATGATTCTACGCGGTTTTGTTTTTGCTGCTCAGTTAGCAGTCGAGGAACAAATTTTGCAGCCACCCGTTTCATACCCATATCTTCACTTAAAATTCTCTGTACTGAACTCCATGTCACACCAGATCTCTCCACTACTTCTTCGATGGTTTGCCGTCGATCTTCCATGATAATTTTGTGAATTTTTTCTATATTTTTTTTGGTTCGTGCCGTCGAAGGACGTCCAGAGCGAGCTTGGTCGTCTATCAATATTTCACCACTTTTGAAACGGGAAAACCACTCAAATACTTTAGTTTTCCCTAAAGCATCACCTTTGTAAGCTGTTTTCAACATCTCAAGGGTTTCTGTGCCTGTTTTCCCGAGCAGGAAGCAAAATTTGNCATCAAAAAAACAAATGACCATTGTCTTAATGTTTGACCTCACTTGACGAGCTTTTTTAGGGCGAGGCGATGCTGGAGTCTTCCATTGGCTCGATTGTTGCTTGGTTTTAGGATCGTATCCATAGCACCATGGTTCGTCACCTGTAATGACCTCGGAAAAGAAGTTCGGGTCATTTTTGAATTCTTCTTTCGAAGAAGAGCATGATTCCACGCGGCCTTGTTTTTGCTGCTCAGTTAGCTCAGTCGAGGAACAAATTTCGCAGCCACCCGTCTCATCCCCAAATCTTCACTTAAAATTCTCTGTATTGAACTCCATGTCACGCCGGATCTCTCCCCTACTTCTTCGATGGTTCGCCGTCGATCTTCCAGGATAATTTTGTGCATTTTTTCTACATTTTCGTCGGTTCGCGCCGCCGAAGGACGTCCAGAGCGAGCTTGGTCGTCTATCGACATTTCACCACTTTCGAAACGGGAAAACCACTCAAATACTTCAGTTTTCCCTAAAGCATCACCTTCGTAAGCTGTTTTCAGCATCTCGAGGGTTTCCGTGCCCGTTTTCCCGAGCAGGAAGCAAAACTGGACGGCCGCGCGCTGTTCACGCAAATCAGCCATTACAAAAACGACGAGTACGAAAAATAACTTTTTAAAAAAAAAATATCACACCAACGTAACGCGACCTTCCACGATGACGGCCGTTGGCAGTAGTGTATTTATACGTCCCTGCCGGGAAAAAAATCGGTACTACTAAAACTCCGTCCCACACGACGTCAGTTCGGTTTCTTTTGGGTGCGCCCTCGCACGTCCGCCCGCCCGGTCCGAACGTTCCGCCGCTCACGGCAGTGTCGTTTCCCGTCGCGGCGTCGCGCATTAAGTTTACAGCGGATCCGAGCCGCCGAGCCCCGCGGACGGGCGTTTCGGCCCCCTCGAAAATAATAACGTCCGCGAGCGGGAATACGACGCGCGGGTTGTTGTAATGTTTATAATCCATACGTAAACCTATTAATAACGCCGTAAATATTAATAACGGACCGCGGTGTTGCGGGCGTGCCCACTAATCTGAAACGCGCTCCGCGGCCGTCATTACCGTTGAATTACGGCCGTCGAGAATTCGCGAAACGCGCGAACTCTCGCGATCAATTCGAAAACGTTTTGAACGCGATATCGGACCGACGCGATATCGCCGTCCGTAGTTCCACGGCGGTTTCCGAAAACGCGCCGGGAGCCCGATCCGCCCGGAGGGGTTTTCGATTAAAAACGTATGTGCGAAACCGATCGGGCGCGCGTCGCGGTGCGTGCCGCTGAGCCGTAAGCGGAAATGCGGGGAGTTCGCGGGTTTCGGCCGGGTAGACGGTGACAATTCGATTTGTGTTGTGCGCACAAACGCCGAGAAATCGCGATCAGATGCCGATTCTAAGCCGAGTGATTCTGACAGCATACGCATTGGTCGCGCGGCCAAAGTAACCCGGAAGTCAACGAAACGAAAAACCGCCACGTCGACGTTTCGCACAGTCGGCCGTGTAAACGCAACAGAAAAACTGTCGGCAACCGAAACGTCCGTATCGATTTCGCGTACAACCCCGTTCGGCGTTTACCCGTTTAACGACGCGCGGTCGTGCTGACGTTGTAACGTTCCGCCGATCGGTTTCCAATACCGCCGCCGTACTACCGGTAACTACGGCGTGGAAAATACGTTCTAACCATCGACGCTCGTACACGGACAATTCGCTTTGACCGGCGTTCGCGCGGGCCTAAAAAATCACTGCGCCGGCTACCGCGCCGGAGACAGCGCGGCGCGACCGTGTGTGCCGTGTGAAACGGGCTTCGGGCATATCGGCCTTTACAACGGCGTAGCGGAATCGGTTAGCGACGCGCGCCGTTGTTCCCGAGACGGACGACCGCGATAATTATATTTCCCTTTAACGCCGTCGGCAGGCGCCGGGTGCCGCGAACGGTTAACGTCCGGCGCTCTGACAAGTTCGCCCGGAAAACCGAACCGCTACCGGGGACGGCGACGCTGTCGCCTCGCAACACACCGGAAGTCTGCATTGAAACGCGCGCGCGCGTCGTCGAAATAGCGTAACGTTGCGGGTACCGTTATTGCGTTATTGGGCCAGCCGTATTGTTGTTCGCGGACGTAGTTGGAAAACGCGCGTGGCTCGAGCCCGACGGGTTTTGCGGCCAACATGTCAATTAACGGCGAATCGATCGACGCGCGAACAAAGTACCCGCGTGCAGTGGAGCCCGAGGGTCGCGGCGGTTCGGGGAGGCCGAGGTCTCCTGAACGCTTCGCCTCCCGCATACGTGTTGCCCGTACGCGGCTCGCGCGAGAAAAAAATGGAAAACCGCCCGGAAACCGTACCGCACCGACAGTGGACAGTAGTGTGTGACAGTATCAACGTGTCAACAAAACGCCGCGAAAAACCATTAACCGATCGACATAATATTTTGAAGTAGCTGTTGAATAAAAAAAAATAACAAACATCGCGCGGGTCGGGTACTCCGGCGCGAACGAGGCGCGTAAACCCGCGGCGGCCGTTGTTTCGTTTCTGGTGAAATGCCACCGGAACGGTGTACCACTCGTCGCCGGAAATACTCCCGCCGTCAACGCCAGCCGTTACCGTTTCTCGTCGTCTTGACGAACGATCCTCGCGACGGCGCGCCTTTATTCGATTTGCACGCGCCTAAGCTAACATTTGCGCGCGGCAAAAGAAAACGCGCGGACACGACGACCGGCGACACGATAATATTGTTTTAACCGCGCACTCGAAAACCCGCAACGAGTTTTCCGAAGAAAAAAATTACGAGCGTTTCCCGACGTAATAACATTTGACAAGTGCGCGACCGGTCATGTACGGGCCGCAGTTCTCGGCCGCCGCCGCGAATTCGACGTTATCAATTTTCACGATCCGTTTTGCGGAACCGCGGTCCCGGGGTGTGACCGTCGTTAATCTCCTTTGTATTCATTTCGCGGCCTCTCGGGTGGGCGTTTTCGGTTCACTTTTTCTCTAGTGCTTTCGGAAAGCGCGTCAATCTGAACTTTGTCCCGAGGTTGCGTTCGAATGTTCAAACTACTAACCAATCGGTTTAAATCCTTTTGGCGAAAACGCGACAGGGCCGATACGAGTGAGAGCGCCACGGTCGTAGAACGCCGGCCGTGTGCAGGGGGATTATCTTCAGGTAGTTTTCGATCTCACTTGATTGAGCTATTCAATTATGCAACCGATATCAATGATGTCTATAAAATAAAAAAAAAAAACATAGTTCAGTGTCAAAATAACTTAGGCGTTGAACTGAAAAATATTTAGTCTTTTGTGAAACCATTTTATACCTGAAAAACATAAAGTGAGAAATGAAAAAAAAATGGATCGCGAGGGAAATGTAATTTTATCAGTAACTTACGGCGAAAATTACGAATGCCGTACTACTCACATAAGTTTTTTCGGAACTTGTTAACGGTTTATTTGTTTAATATATTTGCCATTTTCCTCCAAATTCGCTCTATTTCTCACATTCATTATTAAAAATTGTGTATAATCCGACCACGGCAAAAGTATGAAAATGTCGAATTGATTTGAAATCGCTTACTATCGGTTTTATTCATTTGTGAGTGTTTCTTTTATAGATTTTCCGGTTTTTCCTAATGATTATGGCGAATTTTCGGAAAATCAAAAAAAATAATAACCTTCTCCGTTCACCGTTAGGCGTTTGGATCGAAAATTCATAAACTACCGAAGAACTAGGTAAAATTTACGGTATTGGAGATTTAGGTTAGGTTTCTGTCTATATATTAGAAAGGAATGTTTTTGAATTTATTTAAACCTAATTCCGCCCAGAATCCCACTAAACAAATGCAATGATTGATGACTGTTGTAAAATTTAAAATATATTATCGATAGCGAAATGCTGCTGTCATATGATGTAATAATGAATTTAATGGGAGAAAAGTGTCATTTTTTTTTTTTTTTTTTTTTTCATCAATGCACAATAATAATATTATTCGTATAATTTTAAATTCTTATGGCAAAACGAGACAGCTATTGTTACAATAATATTATTTTACTTATCAGTAATATTAATTATTTACTTGCTCCGAAATTAATAACGTTACAACGAACAATGATAAAAACTCAATGAAAACGTCTTTATTATTCGATTTCAATATAAATAATTAAAATTAAAAAATGTATATGTATAACGAATTACATACAGAACAATATTTAAAATTACATGAAACTTGTTATATGTATATGGTTCAGTTTGAAAATATTTCCGAAACAAAACGAGTTTTTTTTTTTTTTTTTTTTATTAAAAACCTTTGAAAAACCAAATGTACTGGGCGGATAAAAAAAAAAAACCCCCCGAAATTATGTTTCGGTACGTAAAATAAAATAAAGTTGATACGAAATTTCACAAAAACACCGAAAACGGCGTTCCTTGACCGGTGTTCCGTCGGATTAATGCGTCATAAGAGTCACACGAGTCATATGAATCATTGATAGACGAGGTGAATTGTTTAACGAGGAACACACGGAACATAATATGAAATTTACGGTTGAACATAAATAACTTCCTTGTCCAAAACACAAAGAATGATATATTACGCGACTAGATCAAGTTATACAACAAAGCGCGAGCGTTTATAAACTATGGCGTGTAACCTGACTTAAAATTCAACAAACGTTCATTAATATTTCGGTGACGACGAAAAGTGTACTTTTCTCTTTATAAAGCTACATCTCATATTTAATTATCACTATAATATTTAGATTTATTATTTTATTACGTTATAAAATTACGAGTTTAATAAATATTATAATGTAAGAATTACATTTTTAACATTTTTTTTTTTTTTTTTTACTATAAATTATTTTTTTTAAATGTTTTTACTATTCGTTTTCCACTTGAATAATATATATATCTATAAGAAGAAGACATTTCTAACTTTAGTAAACAAATTAAAGGCGTTCAGCTAGAATACAAATCCAGAAATGCAGATAAAATATAATAGATCGTGTAAAAACAGATTGGTATCGTCACAGTATGTCATGTTTTGGTCGAGTATGAGTATCCACTTCTCATTGGTCTGTCTTTTCGTGTTATCATCGCCGTTATCACTTGTCGAGTGTATTCGAAATGCAAGCAGAGCCGGATTATAGGAGGGCAGGGGGCATCTGC
This sequence comes from Cinara cedri, assembly GCA_902439185.1. NCBI lineage: Eukaryota > Metazoa > Arthropoda > Insecta > Hemiptera > Aphididae > Cinara > Cinara cedri. The sequence continues at coordinate 1,040,294 of CABPRJ010000959.1, read as the reverse complement.
CTCGGGGCACAAGATTTTAAAGACGCATATTTTGTAAAGAATGTTCGAGAATAAAATTAATAAATAAAAAATTATAGTAAAACAATTTCATGTTTATAAAAAAAAAAAAAAAAGTTTTGAATCTTAAGGAGGTTTAAACATACCTATACCCCGGGGCGAAAAATGCCTTAACCCGGCCCCGAATGCAAGTATAATATCAGCCAATAAGATGTGGCTGGCCAGTGGCCATGTGCGGTAATACTTGAGAGGGCTGCGTGTCAAAAAATCTGTAATGATCTGTATAATTTCCCAACGATACCCAATGATATAAATCATCTGTGAATTTGTCTGAAACATGCAAAGACAATTGATTAAAAATTAAATAATATATCACGTACATCAATATGTACACATGTCGTGGCTTATCGTGTCTACTTGAATTTAAATAATGAAATGAAATTTCTGTTGATTATTGAATATAGTGGGTCGTGATGTAAAAAGCTTTAGAACCATTGGCTTAGCGAACGACTGTAACCAATAATCGAAGGGTAGAAAAAAAAAAGTAAAATTGAATTTTTACTTTTTTTTTAAAATGAATATTCTCTAAACACACGTTTGATTAGTATATCAAATAACTAATAATATGACACAAGAATAGTGTCCATACAGAAAATATTCTACATCGATATCTTTCATTCATTTACTTGACATTTCGTTTCAAAGCATTATTCATTTTTTTTCCTGTAGAAAATAATAAATTATCAGGTACCATATTGACCAAAAACATTATAAAAAAAAAAAAAGAAGTGAAAAACTAAAAATCAACAATAAGAATAATAGGTTTTATTAGTTTTTTAGTTTTCAAAATAAAAAATCGTACATAAGTTTTAATACAAATGTTTTCGTTTCATTCTCTACCTCAACGAATCAATTATAATATTGTTATTCCTTTTTTTTTTTTTTTTTTTTTTTTAATGCCCGTAATAATGGTTGCCACAAAAGAACAGTGTCCACAGTGAGACACCCACTATTCGTTTACAAATAATTTATTAAATTTTAATGGTTTGAAATTTAAACGCCCAGTACTCAAAATATGATTGAGTTACTAAAATTGAATAGACCTTTTCGCTTTAAAAATTAAATTTTTTAATTCCAAAAAAAAATTCTTAATTAACCATACCTAGTCTCAGTATTTCGGATTAGTTATTTGAAACATAAAGTTATCCGATTATTAGAATGATATAGCATTAAAAATAAACAAACTGTAAAGTAAAAGTCACATGATTGCCTCAGTCTACCCTTAAGTACGTTTGTTTATGAAAATTTATTGTTGTCGATCATAAATACAAATAAGACAATCTACGCATCAGTGAGACAATATGAAAAGCAATAGCAATATTTAAAACAAAATGAAACTTGTTAAAATTGAAAATATTTCCAAAACAAAACGGGATCATTTTTCGTTAGCAACGCAAAATGAAACAAACATATGGTAACAAAAAAAAAAAAAAAAAAAAAAACTGAACTCAGAATTATAAGAAATTTAAATAAATTCAACGCGATCGAGTTGAAAATCGAGTAAAGATATAAGTTATGTTGATAAAAACCGAAAATTGTACGTATTAAAGTTAACATTTTTGGTTTGTTACCTAAAGCCCAGCACTGCAGATGAATATGTTATACGATTTTCGAAATTTTTAATATTTCCTATTTTAAGTCTTGAAAATAAAAATTATTACGCGACTATTTTGTTTTATCGAATGCGTGCTATAATTATTTTGTGAATAAAAATCTCTAGGAGTGATTTCGCGCGAATACTTTAACGAATAAAATTCCTAACGAAAGGGCGACCGAGTAAAACGACGAGGACCTATATCGGCCCACCGACGTTATAATTATTGCCTACGCTTCACAAATTCGGCACGCGTCTTATTTTTTACTTTTTTTTATAGACGTCGCGGAGGCGTGACGTGGGGTTTTAAACCGGCCCGGAATCTAAAACGAACACGAAAAATCCCGAAATTCCATCAGCAAATAAACAATTAACTTCGCAGAATTTCCGCGCAGCGCCGCGAGCACCGTCTATAACAATCGAATCGATTTCCCGGGAACCGATTGTTTTAGTTCGGTCAAAGCGTCGTCAGGAAGCGTTCCGACCTTCTCCCGGGAACTCACCGGTCTGTTCCCGAAACCGATCCCCCCCCCCCCGTTACCCGTGTCCCACTCCTGCCCGTGTATTTATTTGATTTTAAAGACCGTCTCCTCGGGTTCGTACGCCCGGGATTCGTTTTACATTCGGTTTTTTAATATTACACCGATCGGTCCGATACAGTAATAATGACGATTGCTATTATTAGCGTATCGAAAAACCACGTCGGCGTAACACATCGATCGAATTCGTTATAACGCAGTAATTATGCTCGCATGTGCGTTTACGAAAAAAAAAATATTTTGGGCGGAAGAACGGGCAGGGGGCGGTGTGGTAGGGTTGTACGCTCTCGTACTTTTATAACGAAAAAGGTCCAATTAAAATTGCCAATATATTTTCATAACATTCGGTTTTTGCCTTTTGAGCACCCGATATTGAATTTTAAATTTAATTTTTTTTTTTTTTAGCGCGTACAGCGTAAATCGACAGCGCAATTCATATTATTGTAGCGATAATGTGGACTATGCCGCACCGGTGACAATTGTCGGAAAGCAGTAAAACCGCACGCGGTCGGAAACGACAATAACAACGTCGTACACCGTCTGTAGTAATAAAATATAAACGAAATTATTTCTATCATCCTCCGCGTTGAGAGAAACCGCGTTTGAGTTTCTAGTAAAAATCTACTCGCGTTACGAATGTCGCGAAATTTCGGGGAGGGCGTGGGCTCAAACCCTTAACCTCCCCGTCTCCTTGTACGCGTGTCCGATCGCCCGTTTTGGTGTATTTTTCGCGGTTTAATACCGCGCGGGCTTATCGTTCAGTTAATTTCGTTTGAACGTGACTTTTCATCCGTCGCGCGTTTTCTTTTTACAATTTATCGATCGCCGTATCGAATAAACAGACTAGTAACGTAGTAAGTCGTCACGGCAATATCTACCGGGAAACGGGATCCCCGCGCACGACACGGACGAAATCCCGCGTTGTAAATCGTCACGGAAAAATGGTCTCGGTTGTCGTCTCCGGGGACAGTGTGGGTCGGAGATAATAATTACATAGCCGCGCGCGTCCCCCGACGAGACATCTCACTCTCGGAAAACATAAACTTGTATGCATACAAGACGGTTAACGAAAACAAAAATAATAAAAAACCGCTTTTGCACGCGATTTTAAGACTTCCGACAGACTTTTAATGCGTTTTTCGAAATAATAAATAAACGTTACACGCGCGTGTACGAGAGCACTACGAATAATACGGCGGACGGCCGGCTGTCGACGGGTTGAAGATGAAACGACGTAAAATTCGAATGTAAAATTGATTTATTAGTCCGCGGCGGTTTGTATTGTACTGCGCACAGTCGATCGCGCCAATTGGGAAAAACGAACCGGACGGTTAAACCACAGTTGTTTATCAGTTACTTTTTCGATAACTTTTAACTTATTTAATAGTAAAGAAAAAAAAAAAATTTATATATATATAAAAAAATAATTTTATTGACCTACGTGTTTCTTTTGAATGAATGTAATCGGTTTTATAATTTTATTCTATAAAATAAATACACGATCAATTGTAACACACTGTCTTAGTCGTTTTAATACGATTTATATCGTTTTTCCGTCAAAAGAAAACGTGTACCTTCCACATATAGGTGGGCTACATAATATTTCGCATTTCAACTATCCCACAACGGACGGGCGTGCGGATGCCCACGTGGCGGTGCTCGTATGATATAAGTTTATAAATGTGTACAGACTGTAGTGCAAAATAAGTCCATGAGAGTTGTTAAGGATAGTTAAAAGAAAAAAAAAAAAAGAAAAAACGAATAGTAATTTTTAACTCGTGGTATTATTTTCCCGAAAATGTGCAATGTAACTCAGTTACTCAAATTGATGTATTAAAAACACCTTCGATTTTTTTTTTTTGTCATTAATTTCTTTTTATACGGGATAAATTAACGTGAAACTAGTTAAAAAATTTGTTCGACTTTCCCGGCTTTGGAAGTGAAAAAAAGAAAACGCCAAACATAAAAATAACGGTTTCGTTATAAACGCATATTATTATTATTATTATTATTGTTATGTACGTATGTGTTTTATGAATCGATATTGAACGGAAATTCACGGCGTGTCCGATACAACGTACGTAACACACAATTCGCCGAACACTTAATACTATTGTTATTATTATCATTTTTTTTTTTATTTTTTTTATTTCTATCCAATTGCTCGACTATAATAAAATAATATTATTTTAACGTCTGGCGGGCGGGCGGCGGCGGTCTTACTGTGTTATCGTGCGTTTACTGCTGTTTTATAGCGGTCTAAAAATACTCGAATGCAAATACGAAACGGGTACTTATATTGATGACTTCAGCTGTCACGATGACCCCGCGGCGTTGCCCGCGGTAGGTAAATTAAGTTTATCCGAAAAAAAAAAAAAATAATAACAATAATAATAATAATACTAATAAAACACCGAGAAATCAATTTTACATCGTTTTCCCGCGTTCACCACCACACAAAGACGACAGTGGTGCTGATAGTGTTCTATACCCCGTCGCATTATTTTTTTTTTTCGAAACGATCATTATTCGCACGCGCCCCCGAGTTTAATTGGAATTATGTCGGGCACACATTTTTTTCAGACTTATAAATCCCTTCCCCCCCCCTCACACACACACACACCATATCGATCAATACTGAAAATAAAATATAGTTTATCAAATTCCTTAGTCAGTCTGACACCGATTTTTATGCAGCCATCAACACCCAGAAAGAAACTGCATATGCGTCGCTGTTATATTAAATACAACCGATAAATATATCAATCATCAGCACATTAGTCGCGTTAAAACGTTTCAAAATCGGCGTTCACGAACGTATCATAAATGCAAAGTCTCGACTGCATTGTATTCGCATTCATTCGAGTCTTACATAGATCCTTGTTAGGCATACGTTTTAACATTATTAAAAATGCATTTCATGTAATGTTCTTAAATATTTTCGCATTTATATAATTTAAAATTTCCGATGGAAAAATTCATTTATAACGAAAAAGACAGTAGCCACAAAACGAATGTCACCCATTAAATAATTAAAAAAATTTTCCCGCCGGGGACAACTGCTTAAACTGTTAAAAACGCCTCTGACGGGAGATAGGGGGTGAGTTTAATCAAAGTTAGTTATATTTCTTACTTGTCTGACGTGTAAGATACGTGTTCCGAGTAAGATGTTCACGTGATTGATATGGCGAAACAAAATACGTAACATATAAACTTGACGTTGTAACCAGGTTACTTAAAAAATATACAAAACAAAAGAAACTTCTTTTGATAGATTCTACGCATTTTCGCTACCGTCAAACAGCACGCGCTCGTTAAAAATACGTTTTCGCACAAAAATTCAGACTTTAGTAGTCATAAAGCTTATTAATTTCAACAAATAAAATCCGTAAACAAAATGTTAAATTATTGATTTTGTAGTAGGTGATTTGGTTTCTTTTAAAAACAGTGTCAAGTTCAGTACAATAGTATCTAATGTCCGCCTATAAACTTCACAGCTATTTAATTTGTAAGTGAGGGGGAGGGGGCGGGTGGTATTTTCTCGTTTTATTATGCATCGAATATAATTAAAATATCGCTAATGCTCGAGAACCTGTCCGCTGTCGGTGCAAACATTTTTTTGTAAAACGAATTAAAATTTTTACTCCGTTTTATTTATACGGATAATTGGAAACGTCACAATGAAAAATAATTCTTTTACGGTTATATTATATAGTGAAAACCATCGGAGCGGTTCACTTAAAATATTCAACAAGAGAGCTGTAGTGTTGTGCGCGTAGGCCGGACTGTGCATTCGTATTGTACAATTTAATCGGAACGGAATGCAATGAAATATGTTCGACCGTTGTGTCAATAATAAAAGGAAATAATAATAATAATAATAATAAAATTTGGTTTTTATCTTTTAATTTCTTGTGTAGTTTTACATTTTATGAAATATATTGAAACGAACAATTCCTTTTTGAAAAGTAAAAAAAAAAAAATATCTAGTCGATTTATTTTCGTTGTGGGCGGTTGCGCATCCGGAATGTTTAAAGGAGGAGGAGGCAATATACAAATGAATGGTATATTTAAAAAAAACAAAATAAAAAAAAAAAAACGAGAAAATAAAGCAAAAAAAATTTCGCATTATCTAAAGAACTATCTGTGTATACTGCAATGTTTTTTAGTAAAAAAATAAAAGAACCGGGGGTGTACTTCAGACCGTTGTTCACGGGTATGAGCTGTACTGTTGTGGGCGGAAAGTTTGAACGGTTTGGGTGGGTAATTCAGTTTATACACTGAAAGCAACGACGAACCGTTGCTAATCGAAAACCGTTTTTGAGTTAAGTCCGGTAAACCAGCGAGATTTTAGTATTAGTCGCGTTCCACCCTTGCAGCCAAGGCAATGGGTAACTCAGAAATCATTCCTCGCGTGGTTTTTTTTTTTTTTTTCCCCCGGGGCTTTATTGTCTTCAGTTCCTAATAATAGTTATCAAAGTGGGTAGAAATCGATTATTCGAGTTCTAAACAAGCGAAACGGTCGGGAAATTTCGAACTACCGACCTATTTATAATCTATAACACTGCCCCGTTCAGAGACGTACACTTGCAATGTACTCGTAATTCGCGAGCACGATTAAAGTTCGAATTTCGCCCCTCCCCCCCCTCCCGGACACTGAGCCCCGGCGCAGAGCTCTGCCGCGAACATTTCTCCGGCACGGCCGTCGCGACAACGGCGGCAATTAACACGGCCGGCAGTTCACACCGCGCTGCGCAACACGCGTCCCGTACAGCGGCACCCGGCGGACACGCGGCAACACGTCGCGTCCGATTAATTGGACTTGTATTCGTTTAACGCGCTCGAACTGCAGACAGATGTTAACCGTTACGCTCGCGATGTTTTCCGGTGGTCGCCGGCACTTTTAATTGTCGCGCAGCCCGCGCAACAACACCGGTCGGCCCGGACCGTCCGGGCCGACACCCGTTTCCCGGCGTTCGGATACGAATCAATCGCGTTAACGGAACACCGTCGTCGCGCGCCCGCAGCGGGTAATCCGAATCTCGTTTCGGGAACGCGCGGCAACGTACGGGCGCGCACGCCCCTTGTTCATTACGGTCAATAGAACGCCGACCCGCTCGAAACGTGACTCGCGTTATTGTTTTCGCCCGACCAAAAGTAAATAATAATACTGTAATCGAACGTCATCGCGGTTGAAGTTCGTACACGACGACCCCTTCCCCGCCTATACGGGCAAATATTATCGCGCGCAAGTTCGACGACGGGATAAAAATAAAATGCGCGCGCGCCGTGTGCGGTGTTTTTGTAAATCGATAAACACACGTATATAATAAAAAAAAATAATAAAAAATACAAGTGCTTTTAGATTCTGAGCGGTAGCGTAGAGAAACCGCTGTACGGTGTACACGTGTATATATGTACGCGACGCGCATCCGTACGTATTATATTGGTTCGGCGATAATAATGCCCGGTTTGTATTTCTCTCGCGGCGTAACGTAAGTGCGTCGAAAGTTTCGTCGAAACAAATCTATAGGTTGACGGAAACCGAACGCGCCGGGAACGACCGGGACAATGTAATTTTCGAGAATAAACCGTCGAGGAAAAACGTCCAAAGATTGAACGAATAACGGCGAAACGTATAATAATAACGTGTGCCTACTGCGAAATATATTAGTTTTTCGTTACACGCGGGTTACAATTGTTTATTATAAAGCAAAAAAAAAAAAACAAAAAAAAAAACCGCCCGTGTACAGAAGGGTTCCGTCACTGGGGTCGACTTTAATACTATATGCATAAGATCCTTTTTCCGGGGATTTCGGACGCGTTTCGAGCAGCTTCCTATGGACCGGATCAACTCAAACTCCGCATCGTCTTACGGGCATTTCGACGCGACGCGATTTTAGTCGGATATCAATACGAATATTGCACGCGTTACGTTGTCACGCGAGGAGTACATGGTTTTCAGCTTTGTGCATCCCTGCGGATCTCTCAAACGAAGCACCCCTGGATGACATTTCGCGCATGCAATCGGTACGTATAAACTCTCAACTCGCTTACCGACCGATTTTATGATCGAATTTAATGTTTTTTTTTTGTGTAGTATAAATTACTACAATAGTTTTAATAGTATATCCATACTGTTCAAATGCCGCGCGCCGTGTCGCCATTTAAATGATTCTCTATTACTCTCACCCCACGGCTCTACCTAAACTTAAACGCGAAATATCTCGTCAACGGGTCGCATAAATCAAAAACTCGACTACCAAAATGTAATTAAACCAATACTGCATCATTTTATAGAATTTTTAACAGAAATTGATTTGACATTTTAAAATCAAAAGTACGCAGTCGTTTTGCCACTCCAAAAACAAGAGTGACAAAAATACGGACTATTTAACATTTCAATATACATATATTAATCTAAAAAGTTTAAAATCGAGTACTTTTTTTTTTTTTTTTTTTATTAAGTATTTCATGGTAAATTTTACGGTAACACGCAGAAGTTTGAATGATAACGATTAAACATTTATTTCACTATAGATATTGAAAGTGACAATCATATTTTTTTCAGCTTTTAAAAATGATTACGTACCCTTATATATTTATTTTTTTTTTTATTCAGAAGATATTTTCTATACACTGTAAAGCTATACATTTAAAATACTTCGACAACTGAACTTTTTATACTTAATAACGGTCATATCGATTACACATTTACATGGTACATACTGATATTATGATATTATGTAAAGTATGATGATGAATGGAAGGATGTGTTTCACCATAATGTTATTTCCTCATTTTTTTTTTTTTTTTAGACGAATCGACGACGACTGACGAATTTTTGTCCGATGTTTGAACATTATACATAAAATTAAATTGACCGATCGAGTCAACTCGATTATGTAGTTTTGTATTAAATTATATTTAAATACTTAAAACGCACGACGCGCATTTAAACGACACGTTAAATTGTTATTATTATTAAAATACGTGTTGTGTATGTCATTTTTTTTTTCTTTATCGCGGACCGCAGGTTTAAAACAATATTTTTTTATTTAATCAAACAAATATTTCAAAAAACGAATGTTCGAATAGTGTATAGCTATACAAACGTTATTATGTTTGAACACAGAAACAATATAGGTACTATTTAAATTAATTAGTTGGTATCCACACTTATAAGTATTTATCTGTTCAATATATTATATAATCACGCAACTGTTTTTATTTAATCCATGTATATACATGTGATGAAAAAAAATTTTCACTAACGGCATTATTATACACGAACTACACTTGTGTAAAGAATATCAAAGCTTTTAAGATTCTGAGCGGAGCGAGGAATGTATGGGTTTTACAATAATGTTTACTTTTATTTTTCTGTTGATAACTTTTCTATCAGCAATTTTTTTCAAGAATAACCTTTTTTCTGAAAAGGACTCTGACTGTGGTAGTGCTTTAGGGAGATAACTTTTAGATTTTCCCAGCTGTTTAATAAATGGGAAAAAACATGGTAAAAACCAGAAAAAAACGGGAAAATGTACCAATGTGTATTGCGTTTTAAATTTTTTGTTTTATGTTTTATTTTGTTTTGATTTGTTCTGATTCAGTTTATAATATTTATAGAAACTTTAAGTTTATACAGAAACTTATATTTGCCTTTTCTAGACGTGATAAAATTTTCAAAACATTTCAGCCATTTTTGAGTTATTTAGGTACTCTGTGTGGGAGCTATAGGTTCATTATAAGTTGTACTTAGTGGCTCAAAAAATATAAATAAAAAAAATTGAGTTTAATTTAATATTTTTTTTGTTGTTTTTGAAGAACTTTAATATCAAATTTTGATGAAATTTGTAAATATTACAAAACAATACTATTACCAAACTCCACTCAGAATCGTTTGCCATGGTAAATCGTTGCGTGCAGATATACATTAAATTTCCTCTCTACCTTTCTAACTTCTCACCTACAACAGTGGTCCGCCCATCTTCCGAAGTAAGTCCGTATCTTTTTTAATTCTTTAGAAAGTATTGTATAATATTACGCGTTCATTTTCAAGAAAAATTGCTGAGAGTTTCGATAAGAACTTGCCAAGCATTCGTATACAAATGGTATTATTATGGATGCATTACTTTTAGTTATCGTATCGTCGTGGTTGTGCCAATTTTTTTATTAATTTGTTAGCTTTGGATTATCACATTTGTTAAGAAAACTCTTAGAAAAATCGAAAAATGATCTTCCTAAAATGCCTTCCCAATCAGATTTACTTTCAGAAAAAGTACTATCATTGTAAATCGGAGCGAAATTGCCGATAGAAAATTGTACACAGATAATAAAAGGCCATAATATTTTTTTATTAATACCTACATTTCGTACACTTTCGGTTTTTCCGACATTTTATCCATGTTTTTCCCATTATTTAGGAAAACCAATCGGAAAATTACAAAAATGACCTCCCTAAACCATAGAGATAAAAAAATAAAGTGTTGTAAATACTATTAACAAAAACTAAACATAAGGACAACGTTGACCGCCTTCCTATACTTGTTTCTCGTGGTGGAGTAAATAAACTAATTGTATTATTTTCGTCAATGAATAAGGACCACCCTACCCTCCACCATCAATAATTCAGTACAGGACGACAGATGAAACGGAATAAACAAAAAATGCATTTGAAGAAAATGAGGTAAAATCAGATTCCGAAAAAACCTAAACCAACGACAACCTAACCGACCAATTTACAGATTCGATAGAGGACCAGTAGAAGAGTATTCAACGAAATAAAATATATGCAGTTAACTACGAACAATTCAAACGAATAATAGACAAATGTTTAAAAAAAAAACACAAATCCGTGAGAATAATGTACACCTTTTTAATATTAATGATACAATTATGCTCGAAAAAATAAATTTAGTTAGACCTAAACTCATAACGCTTAGCGGTAAAAACCGATTCACTGGAAAACACGAAACTATTTTCAACAAATTGTCCGATTATGAGTTGTCTATCAACAACAATCACGACGACAAAAATCAATTTAATAAATTTCATCGCTTTTAACACACAGATTTCCCTCCAATAATTCGTATGTACGCCGATGTTCCTTCACAGTTATACAATTCTATAATGGAACACAGGGGCGGACTGGGACCCAATCGGCCTACTGTTTTCCATAAAAAAAAATCGACCCGTAAACCAAAATCACACCTAACGTACAAAAACATTTTACCTCTTTATTTTTTTAGTTTTCAAATTATCGACTGAATAAAATATATTTATATTTTTAGATATACTGTGATTAAATTATTATACATAATTTTCGTTTTACATTTTTGTTTTTTTTTTTTTTTTTAAAAAAAATCACTGATTAATAATATGAATATAAACATTGTTTACATAAATAAATAAAAAAAAAAAAAATACTCGCAAACAAGCTAACAAATGACATTTGACTTTATAGTTCTTACATAAAATACGCCCGTAGTATAATAACTACCCTATAAACAAATTCAAAAAAAATAACTATTTATTAACGTACTATGTTAACATATAACAATAATCATACCGTAAATATTATATGTAAAACAAAATAATATTGTATAATTCACTTTGGTCTTTACACCGATAACATCTGGTTTAAAATTATTTCGTACACGAGGTTCGGTGTACGAGCACACGACAGAAATCGGAATCGCAGGAATAACAAAGCAATTCGTATCGTGCATTCAGACTGCCGTAGTATCACGGCTACTAGGCTCGATATTTTAATAAATATTTCAGGAACACGTTACGCAGCGATCTATATGATGTATAGACTGGCATATCACGTAATACGCAGCGAATCAAATTTGTATAAAATTGAATCTAATATAATATCACTCATAAGAGGTACTCATGTCTGTCTACATAAATATTTTTAATACACTAGGTAAACGTTGGGTTACTTTGTGCCGGCCCGATGGATGTAATACGACACCGGCGCACTGTACAAATGCACAATAGCGCAGTGGCCCAGTCCGCCCCTAATGGAACATTAACTGCTATTTTAGTAAATGCCGGGCGCTTCGTATTCTAATCAAAACAATTTCACCCGCAGTCATTTGTTTGCAAGTAAATAACTGGATAAACACGATTACGTCGTCAACGCACCTAACTGCAACTATCATAAAAATCTTAAACACGGCGATAGAACTGGGGGCGGCACGGTAATCATTGTGCAATAAAGCTAATGTATAAATTAAAAAGTGAGCACATTGAAAACTTCAAAATTACCCTCAGTTTATAATGTACAACGATCTATAAGTTTTTAAGCGCTGAAATAATCAACAAACGTGGTTAAAACATTTATTGAACGTTGCCATCATAAGTGATAGTTTAAAAAATGATTAATTAACTAAGTATGATGACCATTATGGTATTAGATCTTTCATAAATTTATTGACTAGGGTGCCATTAATAGATAACTACTCGTGTTCAGATCATATTATTTTTATTATGATTTCGGTAGATAAAACTATAACGGGTGTAATTCCGACACCATGTATTGATCATCATTCTATAAAACCTGAAATACTATTAATTAATAATTATGATAGGTTAAAAGATCCTCAAATATTTAAAGTGTAAATTATCATTGGTCTGTAAAATGTTAAAAGTAGGAAATTAGTTGTGCCTGTATAAATTAACCTGCGTAAATTAATAAATGTCATTGAGAGCTAGTAACCATAAAAAATAGAATAAAAAAAATAACAAAAATATCAGAGTGAATGAAAATAACAAAAGTTTCATTAATATCGGTATATCATAAGAATTGTATACAAATAAAAATTAAAATACTAAATTTTGAATTTCTATAATAAATGTATAAATGAATTAACTCTTGTATCAATTAATTATTGAATGAGATATGACATTAAATTGTATTTTCAATTCACTTAACAAAATTATTGTCTATTGACATTTTAGAGAGAAGGGCTTTGGCCCGAAATCACTTCCCTTCTGGCTATGGCATTGGACTAGACCATAGTCCTAGACCGTATCTAGGTACGGTCTTTGTCTATTGTAAAATTTGTCCAGCCATTTTCAGTTTTCTAGTTCACATACAATAGCGACCTATTCAGTAGATAGAGAGGTGTAAAGTTTAATTAATAAGATTAGGTATTGATATTATAATATAATATAATTCCGCGTTTAATGGAGTGCAAGGTATAGTATTATTGTTTAATGGAGACGATAACAATGGCGTTATCACGAAAATATTTATTATAGATTAGGTTATCTATGAATTTTAGTGGCAAAAATTAATAAACGATAAACTATTATCTACAGAGTCTTCCAAATGTTATGTTGGTCAAATTCTCCATGTAATACTTATTTTTTCAAAACATGAACTTATATAAAAACGTTTTGTAATTTAAAATTCTATTAGTCAACACTGTCTTTAATTTTGAAACCCTTATGATTGGGGTTGAAAAGTTACCTATTTTTTTTTTTTTTAAATGGCAACCTTTATTAAAAATTGCATAAAGAGACGGAGTAATAATTTGAATATATTTTGATTTCGAAATGATATACCACTTTTAAGTTTGAGTCGGGGGTTTAAGTAGAGAGTTCTATAAAACAAATTCCGAAAAAAGTTAACGCTTTCCGATTTTTTCTTTTCGTACCTTACGATAGATTGATCACACTATATGTTTTAAACACGTACCTAATCGTGATTGTACATATTATTTTTCTTTAATTTTATAGCAAAAATGTATAATTTAATAACGTTAGTGTACTAATTGTATGGCTCCTAATTTTCTTTTAATTGAATTTTTTTCTAAGGGAACTATGCAACTATAGCCCCCTCAAAGTTTGGTTCTAGCGACGCCTATGCGTGCCGTATCGACGATTAGGACTGAAGCCCAACATTTGGGATTGATTTGTATCTCACTTCTATAGTACAAACTAATTTTTAGTTGGCTGATGATACTTTTTTAAAATCATAGTCTGGACAATGGAAACCGTATTTGTGAATAAACAACAATACTGATTACAGCACAGTACAGTACACATGGAATCGATTTGGAAGCGCCAATTTTTAAATGTAAAAAGAAAATTTAAGCTAATAATTAATTACGTTCTTATTCCCAAGAAACATTACTGAGAGTTTTTATAAGAACTTGCCAAGCATTCGTATACAAATGGTATTATATGGATGCATTATCTTTAACTATCGTATTGTCGTGGCTGTGCCAATTCTTTTATTAATTCGGTAGCCTTGTATTTCAACGAACTCTTCGAAACTTCAAAAGGATTTTCCCTTACGGCATTCTTGATTGCTGATGTTTCGTAAACTTTGGGTTCCGCCAATTCTCCTATCCGTTTTGATGCTTTACATTGCAATACGCGCAGCGAAATTTCAAATGGATTGAATTCGATATTTAATCTCATTTCGGATGCCAATTCCCGAGGTTCACTGATTCACGGTTTACTGATTCAATCATTTTATCCGGCAGTTTTTTTATTTTGGGTTTAGGTTATTTTTTTATAATTTCATAGCGTCTTGATTCTGGTATCATTGTTAAGCGGTCAATAAATTCTTCTATTTCAGCTTCAGTGAGTTAAGTGTGTTTTTTGTATTAATGATGGCCTGAATACTGTTTTAGGAACTGCATTTTTTTTGAGCCAAACTATTTGTTTCTCAAATGGTCTTAGGTACGATTTGCTTTGTTCAACTCTGTTACATTTTGGGTGGTATCTCAGTTGTTGTTTTGTCTGAGCCAGTTCTATTATTCGATTACTTGTATGATTGTATTTATTTGGAGTCCAGTTTATATACAGTTTACTGTACTCCAGGAGTACAGTATACTCTGTCTTTATAATCTGATGCGGTAGTGGGTTGGGTTACCTATTATTTGGTTTGTTCAAATTCCAAATGCGACTTGTTTTGTCCAGCTGGCATTGTATCGCTGCTTTTGAAACGGGTTCTGGTAATGTACGCTCCATAATACATACTACGTCTCGCCATTTTTTTTGGCTTTGCCAAAGCTTCTATCCGGTTTCTTTGCATCTTACGATACAACGGTTAACACCTTAAAAAATGTTAAAACTATATCGAATTAAAATATTTGTTTTGAAACTGTTGTAATATTATAAAGAAACTCCTTAATAACTGCAAGTAATGTATTTATTTTAAGTAACTAATTATATACAAAAACAATATTGCAACAGATTATATTATATATTATATCGTCTATGGGTACGTATCTATTGTGATCCTCGAGATCACAAGTTCAAACCCGAGTCCCGAAAAAAAAATGTTTTATTCAAAACAACGACAGGTAGGTAACAGAGAAAAACAATAAATTTCGGGTGGACCTAGAGACCGAAGCCATCATAATATATTGATATATATATATATATGGGGTGATAAATCTATCATAAAACACGCATTATCTCGGAATGTAATAACTATTTCCGAAATTTATTTTCTAGAACATTTAAAAAAACAAGCTCCTTTACAATTTTTTAAATGCGTGTTATTTTTTATCACCGTTATTTTGAGGGGTAAAACCACTACCTACTTTTGATGTTCAAATAGCAACTTATATTATAAATTCGATAAATAGACGGAGTGTTATTTAAAACACATTTCAGTTGGAAGAGAGTGGTGGAGTATCATTTGTGTGGCGGTACGACGCGCGGCGTGTTAATAATTTACCACCACTCTCCTCTAACCCAAACTTTAAAGTGGAATATCTCGTCAACGGATTGACGGAAATCAAAATATCAACACCAACATTTATTTTAAGTAATACTTCATTTATTTATGGAATTTTTGATATAGGTTACTACTTAAGTTATTAGTTTGAAGGTGGTAGTTTTTGATCATGGTGAATACTATTAATTGGTAAGTACGGTATGTCTGTATTTAAATAGTTTCATATCTAATTACTGCAACTTTATAGACTTTATAGATAACTATAGTCGAACAAAGTGTACTATAATATATATTATGTATTTCGAGAACTATTTTATCAGTTTAATTAATTTTAGATTGAAAAATTAAAAAACCAAGTTCTCAATATTTTGTTATGATGCGAATTGTTCACAGTGTGAAACTTGTATAGTCCAACTCCTACATCTCAACAGTTTTTATTCGTGTTAATGTAGTATTTTAATTATACGAATTTAATATAACAATTTTTAGATTCTTAGCGGACTGAAGAAGCTATATTATAGTTTTACTACTAAGACGTGTGTTTTATCTCGATTATATTGGCTACGAGATAAAAAAAAAAAAACACGATTAATACTATAATACTACGTCGGTTTTTGATTACAATGCTGTATCGTTACTATCTGTACACAAATTAAATTACCATACACAAAGTACTATAAATTTCTAACGTTCCACATTCTGAAGTGGCCTACCCACGGTAATTGTCGATGTTGTTATCGTTGTTGTTAAGCAGACAAATGAATCGTGTGTACCCGTTTAACGTTTATGTTATTGGTTCGTTAAGTAAAACGAGAAAAAAAAAATCCAAGCCCATTATGTAGATGCGTTAGTCGTATAACAGCGACCTATTCATTTGGAAAAAAAAAATAATATTAATCTAGCTGTATTATTGGAATTGATTAGTAAATGATTTCATTCGAAAAAATCAAAAACACCAACGAACGCAATAATGTACAGTGTTGTGAACGATATTTACCCGCGAACATAACACTGCAGACCCTATAAAATAGATAAATCACGTAGCGTAAGTGAATTAAAGAGACGAAATCAATTCTGTAAACATAGAATCGAGTTAATGGAGTGCATCGGGACATTATATTGCATCAACAACACGTATAATAATAATAATAATAATATATCGTAATCTATCTCGTTAATAGTGTTAGATTCGCGGAGCAGATGGTTTTAGCCTATGATATTAATATACATATGAGTGCGCCCACTTTATTACGATTATTTCGGCTTCAAAGTTTTCGCCCTAAACGAATAAAGTGGAAAAAAAAAAAACCGATTTTGTTCATCGACTCCGTCAAGGATCAATATGAAAATCATTTGGTGAACGGTACGACGAGGCGGCCGCGCGGCATTGCGAGTCTCTGATTTGTTGGCCAGCTGCAGCCTCCTATCGTTTCGTCAAATGTCACCGTTGTTGCCAAAACACGGGGTTTCCGGTCCAAATAGAGCCCGGCATATTCTCGTACGGTCGTTTTGCGCCTCGTAAAAAATATTCGGTTATTTGTTTTTTTTTTTTTTCTCTTTCTATAGTACTTAACCCGGACACGCACCTGGTCACGATCAGTCAAGTCTTCTTGCTCGTGCCCCCGACTGCCGCCGTACTTTGTCAACGATGTCAAATTATTAACCTTTTTTTTTTTTTTTTAATATATACCGACCGGTGACGCGGTGAACGTTTTAAAAACATGTTGGGTTATTTTTTTTTCGCGAAAATATTTCTAGTGGAAAACCGCGGTCACGTTTCCATCAGTGCATAAACGTATACCCGTTAACAACGAAAAAAAAAAAAATAATAAAAATTTCACTTTGGTTGTTTTTTATTGTGCATAATTTAATATATCGTTTAGAAAATAATAACCATAAACACCGCCGTACGATTTTCAAACTTTTATTCACAACGGTCTTGTTAGAAAACCCGTTGGACTTTTGCAACTATGATAACGAGTTGCTAAATATTTCGAATATCGGCGAAATGTAAATTAGTCTCATGAAATCACAAAGGTAATGTTATTATAACGTTGTTCGCGATTTATTTGAAATATATTTACTAAACAAAATACGTAATAAATAATTCGGGGTCTAAGGATATTGCGATGTTGTCCGCGTTCAGCCGCAAGTATTCCGGACATTCGAATAAAAACGATTTTCGGTATTCGACCTTATCGGTTATAATTATTTATGGCAATTATTACATAGTTAATTGGTATTTTTGAATGAAATGCGTAAATGTATAGGCACCCGTTCAGGCCCGACGTTTTAACGAAACTCGTCGCGTTCCTACCAATCGTAATATTTATGCATATATTTTTTTGCGTTATTAAATATTCGATTAATTAAAAAAATATATATATATATATATGTATATTTCGACCCGCAATGTTATTTGGGCGTGTTACACATAAAACAAATATACACGTTATTACAAATATATCAGAGCGAGTTCCTTTCGAAAATTGTTTGTCAAGTCGATTTATCTATCACTTTTACAATATCGATAAGAAGCAAGCCAACACACGTGTTCGTGAAGTGCGCAGTCTTTATTGTGGCCCGTTCATACTTTTTTTAATTACATTATATTTATATTATACAGACGCTGACAAGTGAATGCTGAAATTGCAACAACAAAAAGAGCCGACACTGTTAATACGATACGTATAGTTATTTCATTTATCTCTGTACTCGATGGATGCGAATTGCCGCGAATCATTGGTAACAAACGATTTCGGTAATATTTACGATTCTCATTGAAGTTTTCAATTAAAACGCTAATAAGCAAAAACTTGCACACCGGGCTCAAATTTTCTTCACGGACACTAAGTGCAATTACTAATGGCGAATTTCTCGTTGAATTTTGTGTATTTTTGATTGGCCGAAACACTATTATCCGTATGAAACCAAATCGAAATTTAAAAAATGCTGAACAATATCAAACGGCTATAAACAGCTTAATAATTTACATTTGAACATTTAACCGAGTTTAGGCGAAAGGGCAATATAAATATTATGTGATGTTCTAGTTCTCTACGTTTTTTATCAATCAATTTACCACAGAAAAACCAAATCGAAAACAACGGAAACCGTTATTGCGTTACATTTCACCGTTTTCTTACGGTTTATTTCAATTATTTAGACAAATTCAAGGAAAATCAATAGTATCCGAAAAGACGCTACACTGGAAAATCGCAGTGAGATTATTGGTAGAAAACTTGTTAACAGACACAAAAAAAAAAAAAATAAATAAATAAAAAAAAATATACAAATCATAGCAAAATCAATACATTCGTCGCTGCGCTCAAGATATACAAATTTAAAACCGAAAACGCGCGGCATCGGTAAAGTTGATTATAAAGTATCAAACGCGCTTTTTTACGGTACTCCTAACACTATACATTTTGTTAATGTACAAACATTTCTTACTCTAATGTTTATTAATCCTTAAAACGCGAAAAAAAAAAAAGAAGATTATGAAGTAACCGCTCGTTAATTCATACGAATGACAACCCATTAAATTATTGTTTACGCGGATAAATTATCATTTGCGGGCTCTTAAATGTAAATTACGCAATGGTTAATTTAATACTTGACAATTTTTCATTAGCCTCCGGGCTGCAGAGGAATATTCCGTGTACATTATATTATATTATTATCTAGGTTAAGTTATAGGTTAGAAAACAAAAAAGCAAAATTCGCTTTCGTTTCGCACAGCCACGGAGGTAATACACGACTTAGGAACACTCGATTCAAACAACTGTAGGCACATATTATTGAAATACCGTTTAATAAAGAATAACGAAAAAAAAAAAATAGGTAGGTGTTTACGAAAGAGTGTATAATTTACACACACGACGAACAAACGTCCTCGTGAAACCGTGTTTTGATTTTTAAATCAAGTTTTTGAATACGAATAACTTATTTGTTCGTGGTTTTCGGGTGAATTCGCTCTCAGCTTCACAACGAACAGCAGTATTTACCGGCTTGATTCGATTGGTGTGGTCTAATTCAAAATTATCACACTATTTTATCTGGTCGAGCGGACAGGATAATTTGGTTCGGTCGGATATCATATCAAGTCGTGTGTAGACCTGATCTTGTCTGTCGTCTGACTAAAATTCTGTCGGGTCGTCAGGTTTCCGTACCGTATTCGCTGCATACACATTTTGTCTTGAAAATTTTGTAAAATTATTTAAAATTCAACTAACTTAGTCGTGCGGTAGTGTGTGCTGTCTGTACACGAAATCTGATTTGATCGGGCCATCTATCGATCATATATTCTATATGGAGGGGGCATTAGCTAATTATTACTGTTCGATTAAACGTCGAATAAAAAAGTATTAAAAGGAAACACTCGCGTTACATTAGATAATATTTTATTTCTGAAAAACTCGAAATGTGATGTCGGGTTAATCCGTACGTGACGTTTTTCGGGTAGGTCGATTTTGGGTCGTGGAAAAAATGGCACGTGTAGCGGATATCTTGAGATAATCGTTTGAAAGCGCACACCGAAACAGTAGTTCTTTACCGGAAAACGAAGGTTTTTTTGTTTTTATTGTTTGTTTAATACACCAGTAATATTATTATTTTTGTACGCGTATGACGGACCACGGCATTGGTCACCGTCGAGATACAAAAATAATAAAATATTATACCCCCGTGTCCGTCTTAAAACCTGCCGTATATTAAAAACACAGCGTTAAAACCCACTGATGGTTTTTTATCTGTGCTAAGTTTGATCAATCCGCAACACGGATCGAAAAATAAATTGAACGGGTATTAGACATGAAATCCGTTTAGTCCGGTTTAACGGATCCTTTCCGGGTTGACGAATTTAAACTTAGTGTATTAACCATGCCGATCCATGCGAAATAAAACGAGACACACGTATCAACACTTTTAGTGAAATACTCACAACACATTTTAGACGTTTTAAAAAACCAGCAAAATATTGAAATACCAAAACAAGTGTAACAATAGTCACTGGACCATTTTACAGTTTGGACAGTGTTTATACTCTAAGAAAGACAACCAAATTTCAAGACTTTCGTGAATTCGCTTTCAGTTTGTTATCGTGAATGAATATTGAATTGCCAGTGGTTGACATGTTTCTAGTTTATTTTTTTTTTCAATTTTGTCTGCAACAATTTAAATTTGTAATAATATTAAATTTATTTTTGTAATAAATAATAATTACACGGATAAACAATGACAACGGGCATAACATTCATATTAATATTGACGATTGGTCATGAATTTAAATTGAACCGGATTGAATGTTTAGAATTAGTTTTTACGTGGAACGCTCAATGGGTTCATTTATGGAGGGAGAGGTAGTGATATGGAAGATAGATCTCCGCATCGTCTCCTTTTTTTTTTTTTTTTAGAGACAAATAACGGGTATTCAAATATTGTTATTCCACAACGGTAGGCATTTTACCAAAACAATGGTGACCCCCTCGGCGCTGCGTGTAAAATAGTCAATACCATTGACTAATTTAAAATGGGCGATTTTCCGCCTTTTTAATAATGATAATAAAATTGATTAGCGAAATAACTGATACTCAGTGACAACTTTATTGAAAAAAACCAATTGAAACTAATTGAAAAATAAGAAACAAAACAATAACTATGCTTATTGTATTTCATATAAAATCACAATAACAAATTAATTATTGTAAACGTTATTATTTTGAATTATCATTTCACACATTTTCTTACAGGTAACAAATAAAAATTATACCGTTTGAATTATATTCATATCACTATGTATAATATTTCTAATAGGTGATTCTAATAATTTTCAGTGATAACATAATAGCAATAACGATAACGATTTATGAAATAACTGATAAGTCAGATAGATGATAGTTATTAATCGTGCAATGAAATTTTGGTGCCCTAAATAATTAATTGAGGCAAAAATATCTCCATTTATTTCTATATCTATCTGTTTACTTCTATCGTTGAATTTCGTGTATTTTAATTTGAAAGCTCTAATAAACACGTTTTAATAATAAGTATCTATTATTTTGAATTATTATGTTAGATTTATGTATGAAAAAACTAAAAAACTATCTTAAGAACACAGTGAATGAAGTAAGGGGTAAAATAATAGATATTATAATATGTGCTTTATTTTCCTTAATTCTATGACATTTATAGAGTCTTCTCAATGAATCAATATTTCTAGAACTTCATAAAGAAACAGACGTCCATCCCGATGAAGTCCTTGATAGAACGGCATAAACGTCATGAAAAATAGATCTTATTTTGTAAAATAAATGCATTTCGCTAAAAAAATATGAAGTAGTGTAATTGAAATTCAATGCAGTATACCAACTACTTATTCCAGTGTTATTGCAGGGGTGTGGCGGGTGTAGCCCGCACTGCTCATTTTGAAAATAGTTTGTACATGCCCTCTCCCCGCCAAAAAAAATTTCTGAGGACGCCACCGAACGTGGCGTTTATATTTGATCTTTTTAGTAGACCTTTTGATATTTTGAAACGCGCATCACATAATAATGTACCGAGATGGATTTACCGAAAATAACGGTTTCAGCGACGTCTATGCACTCGCGTCAGATTATTGTTGTTGTTTTTGACTTGTTGGCCGTTTTTATCGTCCCTGTTGTCCATGTACCAACACGTCAACTCGCTTGTCTACGGCGCAAGAAACACAATGAAACGCACGCGGTAAACGATTAATATTCAATGACCTTTGTTTTGCTTACACATAACAAACAGTTGCGCCGCGTAGCTTATTTTATTAATGAACGCCAAGAATCGTTTATAATACGTACTTACATATTGTAGCTGTCAAATTACTGTGGATTTTAAACGCCCTGGTACTTTATTATATATAATTTGTGTGACCAAAAGAGTTCTCCGTGTTGCTGAATGTTCCGGTGACAATCTGCAGTGCCGTTTTACTGTTATTTTTTACAGCTAGGTAAACGAACTATTTGCTATTTTTTTCTTTTCGGACATACGTTTGGCGGAATCCGAAGTGGACGGGCTACCCTATTAACTCTTGGAATATCCGATACGTATTTTAGTTTGCCAAATGAAATGACGATTAGCTGCTGATTTCGAAGAAAGCCGATTGTCTATTAACAATTTATATTGTTAATTTTAAATATTTTCTAGTTATTGAAATATTACACTTGGAATCGATCGGATCGAATAATGTAGGCGCGCTACCTAAACTTACTTACCAATTACTAGGCCTACCGGTTTTTTTTTTTTTTTAGTACGGTAATTGAATTGACGTTCAAAACAAGTACGAAGGAAGTATAAGAAGAAAGATACCTTTGGCCGGTATAATGAGTTTCAGACAAGAATTAGTAAGATTTGCGGTTGATGATATAAAACGTGTATTTTAATGTAATTGATAGATCACCGCGATAAATTGTCTTTTTGTGAACGAAGAGCTTAAAGTAAAGCAGAGCCAACTGTACTAAATTTATACTTTTTTTATTTAGGGAGATGTTCTTACCGAAATTTACACGACTGTATTTTGGGAGCATTGCAAATTCGAGATAATCGGATTTTAGATGTACAAAAACGAATTGTAATATCTCAAAACATTTTCATTCATTGTTTTTTTTTTATATATTTTGAGTGAAGCAAAGTAGTTAAACAAGTTATAGTTAAAACTTATAGTTATTCAATGATGTTTATTTTTTTTTATGTGAACACTTTTTCTATCCGATTATCAAGTATAGCACCTTTTCTGAAAGGAAATATTCTCTGAGTGGTACTTTAAAGAGGTAATTTTTTTTAAAATGCTCAATAACATTCAAAATAATGAGAACAACCTGGTACTTTAGGTTAAAAAAGATTGAAAGATTGAAAGATTAAGAATAAGGTTGTCATTGGCAACCGTTTTTATTTATTTTTTGTTATTATTAAACTTTTATCGTTTTATAACTTTTTAAACAATAATTGTTGTAATGGAAACGGACAGTATTGTAATCAATCTACCATAATATTACATATATATTGTTGACAAAGCAATACTATAAACTGAACACTGCTCAGAATCGTTTTTTCGTTAACAATAGTTTATCGTCACTTACATATATACATTAAATTCCCGTCTGCATATGCTACCTTCTTAATTTCCCCACTACAAAAATGACTGCATCCACATGCGAAGTATGTCAGTCTTTTTCTATTTTTTAAACTGGTATTCCACATGCCATCGTACCATTTTCCATCTGATTTAATTCAGCCGTACGAATACGATATTATTATGCACTGCAATAACTAAAGTTAACCATAGATGATATATTATTCACTTATACAGTTATACCTACGCTGTTAAAGTTTAATATTTAGTGTGAATAACATTGTCAGTATATATAATTATAAATTCAAAATTTCTATTCCTGTATATGAAAAGTGAACTTTAACCAAACAATATAATATAATACGTATCATTGTCAATTCGCTATGAAAACTAAATTATCAAAATGAAAATGAAAAATCATATTTATAATTAATAATTTAAAATTGATCATTCGTGTTTGAATAAAACTGAAAAAATTTAGTGTTTTCAAAGAGTTTACCTAAAACACAGAATGTAAATATTATTACCACATAATGCGTATAGTGCAGGTGGCACGTGTGTCATCCATTGAAAAATTATTATATCCACCCCATATCAGTTAATCCCTAGAAAACAAATATAAAACACCGCTGCGTACGGCGTAATGCTCAGCGCAATACAATCTCGGGAGCCTGATAATTCATTTAATTATGGCTATTATAGATTATAAACGATTAGTTATACAAAACTGTTATTTATTCGAAATATGTATTTATAATTTAAAACACTCGGGTATGCATAAATAACTTTAAAACGTCCTTAAAAGTGAAAAAAAGTCGTTATACTTACATTTTAATCTTTTATAAAATAAAAAAAAAAAACAACAACACAAATCAAAATTATATGCTGTCGTGCGTTTACGTATCGTAACACGGGTCCACAAAATATTAAATTGACAATATTCCGGACTGTTAGACGCCTACGAGATTGCAGTAGACATAAGCAAGTACGGGCTGTTTTTCAATAACAGTTCAGAAAAGGACGAAACGCCATTGTTGTCCGGATATTCATTAGCCAGCTCAGAAAATACCAATAAAATATTTTATTTCATAGTCCGGCGCACGTTACGCGTTATTGCGCGCGCCAATTGATTACGGTCGAAAATTCCATTTATCAAATTGTACGCAATGTCGAACAGTGATTGCATACAGTGGCGAACGTGCTATCGGTTTTCGCAAATCGTACAAAACGATACGCGTTTATTTAATTTGCTAATTTGTTCCGGCGGGTCCCCGAGCCCGATATACCAGTGCATTCACTTAATCCGTACGTATTTCCTACTGTACATACAAATAACGGCGATCGAATATAAACTATAGGCATTGCGCACCGTGCCGAATTCCGTAGCGCCGAAAATAACAAGACCATTTTACGGAGTTTAGAAAACGCCGAACGATAAATTTAAACGATTGCCGGACTTATTTCGCTTCCTCCCGTACGGATACGGATAATATACCCGCGGTTTTATTTAATTTTTTTTTTGTTTTCTCATTACGTTATACGAGCACGCGGGCACGTCAAATTCTGAAATGCCGCAATGGAAATTTAACGCCGTAAGCACGTTGTTTATTGGAAAACACGTCAATGCGGGTTATAAAATTCCAATGAGAATATACGACGGCATCAGAATTATATAGAGGACTCTGTTTTCTATTCAAATGTAATAATATTATATCACGAGCACGTTCGGCGTGAACACTTCTATGACGCGTACATTTTTTTTTTTTTTTCTACTTCTATACGCGTACGTGGTCCGTCCGTGTTATTATAATATTATTATCATCTTCTATAAGTTAGTACACGATGGTTTTACGTCTTTCGCCCAATACGTCTATTAATATAATACCGTATTCGATTTTTCGATAAGTAAATGTGTACGTGATTCGCCTGTATAAATATATTTTGAAAATTATTTATTTCGTACAACTTTTACTTATATGTTAATCATAATATTACATCATGTAGGTTTTGATAAACTGTTATAGCATCGACTACTGCGCCCACAGCAAATATAAAAAAACGTGATCCGGCGAATAAATCGTCATATAAAATTATTAACAAACAATTTACCCATGGTGTTTCATTTCTCATAAAATATTCGGCGTAAAAAAATAAAATGTAAGTTACTTACTATTGATTGTATTAGTATGTGTACTCGTACGTTAGAAACGGAACGGTGAAAAACTAAAAAATTAAAAAACTATCTGGATAATAAATAATTCTACGTGAAAGTACGTGACCAAAAAACTCTAAAATATCACTTTCTGTGACCCAAACAAGTGCATAAAAATTTATAATTGTTTTCAAATATTTAAATATTTATTTCGAAAACTAGAAAAAAAATATTGAAAAAAAAAAAAAAAAACTATGTGCACTGATAGAAGCAGAGACGTACCCAGTGAGTGGGCTAACGGGGGAGGTGGAATTCAGCTCTCCTCCATCGGGCGTGTTACGGTACAAAATAAATAATATTGTCTGTTCAGCAGTAAATACTAATTTCTATTAAAGCATTAACCATTGCGCAAATGGGAGTACTGGCCATACAGTCTACTATTCCAAAAGATGATAGAGTGATTTTCGGATTTAGATTATGAATTGGTGGCCCGGTGCTTACACATATTTTGTACATTAGCTCCAGTAATAGACTCCAGTGATGGTTTCTGATGGCAAATTGTGTTTAATTAGTATGGGGGGGGGCACTTATTCTATTGTACTTTTCTTAACAATGGAGAAAAACCAGAGAAAATCACTTGATAAAAAGGAATTTTATGATTTTTGTTATACATTTTTAATTTTTCATTGTAATTTGGTGAAAAATAGTAATTGCAGAGATCAGACACTTTAAATCAACACAATAAACTTATATTCTCATTTTTTAGACGTGATCAAATTATCAAAATATTCCGGGGCTTTTTGAGTTATTTATAGCTATTTAAAGTTTCCGAAAACTTGTTTGGTTTTTTGTGAATAGAATGTTGTTGAATGTTGGTTCATATACATGCTTAACAATTTGAAACGAGTTTCATTTTAAGTTATAGTTAGTAATAAACTAAAAGTTGAATTTTATTTTAAATTTTCAATTTCATGAAAATTAACAAAATGTATTATTTTTAAATCGTAAATATTACAACCTTTCAAAATATGTATAACCAAACTTCACTCAGAATCATTTTTCATTAGCAATGATTGATCTTTCACCTCTACCTTTCAAACTTCTCGCCTACAACGGTAGCCCACCCATCGTGCAAAGCATGTCCGTTTGTTTTTAAAAAAAACAACAGAAAATGGATTTAACCCGATTTTCTTTTTTACAATTCTACGATAAGATTTCATGGTATTTTTTTGTAATTTTCTCCTAGAAAGTTAGGAGAAATTTCAAAAACGACTCCGTTTGCTTTGAAGTAAGTACACCGACACAGTAGCTACATCGGAATCCAGCATATTATGAAATAAATCCCTTTGTGGAACTATCAGAGTATTCACTATAGACCCCTAGGTATTCCTTTTTTTCTCGAAAATATACATATATGCGCCCTGTACAAGACTAACAAATTGTCAATATCACTGTAAAACCCATGCATATGTCTTTTTCGGTTCAGAATCTAAAATGCATTCCGTTATACTGGTCAACGAAACGATTATTTATTAAATGATGCGTTCATGCGACGCGACCGTTTGTTGTTTCTATTTATGATATTTACATTATTAAAACGGGTTGCAGCAATTTCACTGCCAAATGGTTTGTCGAATGAATTATTCGACATGTACCGAGGATTAGGTACACTACATAATAATGTGTTATAGTGATAACAATACAGCTGAAATAGTTCACGAGAAAATAAACACTGGGCCTATTTCCAAGTGTGTAGCGTGTATTTTTTGGTATACCATGTCGTCTGTACGACGTAAACAAATAAATAAATTACAAGGATAGTTATCAAAAATCGTTCGGGCTGTAGTAATTTATATAGTCGACAAAATATTATTGATACGATAAATAATGACGTGTACAATAAAGATACAATATTTTTTATCGAGCAAAAATTGGAAAGAAAAAAGCATAGAACATACGATTGTCCGGGGAATGCACATAGTATTGTATATTTTCGAAAAACATACTCGTGCCATCATGGTCGTGTCGCACATGTTTTGTTGGTAAGTCGATTATCGTTATTGTAAATTGTGTTGAAAGACTCTCGCGAAATCACCGCGTGCTTATAATGTGCTCAGAAATAACAACATTATGTTGTATATCTTTTTAGGCGAAAAATGTGTTATATAGTTTTATTACGATGGGTGATTTTTCTGCCCGTGAACAATATCATTTTTGACCGCACATTTCGCTCTGATCTATGAGCGTAAACACGGGGGGAGGGGAATATGGAAGGATGGATTCCACCATGACCTTTATTATTTATTTAAACTACTCTTTGATGGTATTTAATTAAAATTAATAGTTTATACATTATACATACTTTATACCGACGAAAGAAAAAAAAATGACAATATCAATTTTTATAAATCGTTGTATTATCAGTCTGTCGGAGAACTCATTGGCCACTTACCATTGATCTTATACTAGATAATAGGTAATATATAAGCTGATAAGCTTATATATTAAATATACCATAATTTATAGTTTTACATACAAATATACATAACATTACATTATACATTTTTACTCTGTGTTCTTTGTATTATGGTCTTGATAATTCATAATCCATTTATATTTACCTAATGAAAACAAGGGCGGATATAAAGGTTTTAAAAGGCCTGTCCATATGTATATAAATTAATAAAATAAATTAATGGGAATAACTAGGCATAGGAATTGTCTTATTATTATAGCCGTCATACAAATTAGTTATGCACAATTCTTCGTTAGTTT
Organism: Cinara cedri; assembly: GCA_902439185.1. NCBI lineage: Eukaryota > Metazoa > Arthropoda > Insecta > Hemiptera > Aphididae > Cinara > Cinara cedri. Next base: position 1,011,365 of record CABPRJ010000959.1, on the reverse strand, counting down.
ATAAATTTGATGTCTATTTTCCATCCTAGTAAATACTTTATAGTGCAATGTTTTTGTTTGAACTCTTTGGATAATTACAAATATAATGTCTCATTGATAAAAACGATTGTTTAATTTACAATGCAAACAATAGCTAATAACAATAATAATAATTAGGTTCCATAAATTAAGAAAGGTTTTATACTATTAAATTAATTTGTTAAATTTCAAAACATTATTTTTTTTTTTTAATTTTAATATCATTAAATAACGAGTTCGTCGATCGAAAGTTTACAAAATACATTACGTTTATAACAATAATTATTTATCAGTACAGAAATCAGTCATACTGGTGAAAGTGATGGGTCTTATTGTTATAAAATACACCTGCTTTTAATTTTAAATGAAAGCTCGATTAAAATTGAAATCAATACCTACTAAACTGTATTAACATTTTAAAATTAATCTAACCTAACCTTATGTGGAGTCCGTACACGAGAACATGTATAGTAGTAAGTAGTAACAAATTGTGTGTGCAATTAAATTAGTAAATGAGTTTGTGGAGGCGTAGCCCCTGCGTGTCTGTATTGTTTTAGTACTTTTAGCCCCCCAAAATGTAAGCTCTAGTAGTGACTATGATTAAAATCAACAAATCAAAACTTTTGGGAAAAATCGATCTCAATAAGACTCGACGAAAAATTTACTCGCTTAACTAGACTGATATGGTCCATGTACCTGCATTGGAAATAACAAGTAGAAATTCTCCTTAAAAAAAAGTTCTCGAATCGAAATGACAAAAACTTTCCATTCACTCCGGACGGAAGATAATAAATAATATACATTTTGTTAAGTGGATTTTAAATGACGTGACTAAAAATTTGACTCGTATAGCTATAACTAAAAAAGTAAAAAATCCTTTGGAGATCTATTAGCGTGAGGATGTTCAGACACGTGAGGACCTTGGCACATATACAACCTACCCTGCTCTTCCATCGTCCCTGGTCTCTGTGATGTCACAGACTGCCATATTTGACCAGCGGTTGATATCGTTATAAAACGACACTATAATATTATTGTTGTCGTACACGGCGGCGCTGTAGGAGGGGGATTTGGTAGATGACAGACTCAGAATATCCAAAGGGGTCGGTGTTTATAATAATATGAAGGGTCATCGTCGTTGTCGTGTGGTTTGATTACATATCGTTTACAGCACATTTTGTCGGATATTATAATATAGAAGGGCCGTCCCGAAAGCCAAACTATGGAGGGGGATTAGATTCGTTAATTTGTCAACTATAAAAAAAAAAAATCATTCGAGCGCAGCGAAAATAACAGTAGATATACAAACGCATGTAATTGGAATTTTTACGTTTGTCAGTAAATCAAGCAAGAGGGAATTTGTGTTTTTCAAGTCTCAATAATGAATGAGCAATGCACGGTTGGGTAAAACCTCGCAAAGTGCAACTTTATGTCAGAATTTATAATTCTTGGTGGTATATATTTCAATTCAAAATTATTTTTGTATAATTATGGACCATTATAATCTAGATAAAGTAAAAATATCCTGAAAACATTAAAATTATTCGTTTTGAGTAGTTATAACTCTAATTAGTGGCAATTTGAATTAGTGTCCCGGTGTTAAAATCTACTAAAATTCGAATAAACTAAATAAATTCCTATTTTTACTGCGTACAAAACATATTTTATTGCTTTGCGCTAAACACAAAGCCGCCTCGATGACCATGTTGTCGACCAACAAAAAAGTTTCCCCGATGTGGCTGTACTGTCGTTTATCTAGTAGTCTCTCTATCTCTGTTTCAAAACAATGGATAGGACACGGCCTGAAATGTTTGGTCGTTGAACGATAATAAGAAGCTGAGGTGTTTTTTTTTTCCTTTCCCTGACACGGATATGTCGTGTTACGTTTTATTGGAACAATCAAATTTTACTGTAATCATTTGAAACAAACGACTATTGAATTATAACGATTCCAATACAGAATAAATCGATTAGTTCTCTATGATTTTTGATAAACTTTAAAGTCAATCCAATTATCGGTGAATGGATTACATGTTTTTCAGTCGGCCTCCACTCCCGGGCACCGGGCCTCACTTGAGATTAGTATTACCGCACGTCCTATCCGTTCCGTTATCATTTTTTCATAATGATATACCGGCGTATCGTTATTATCATACATCCGTGCGCGGTATGACAATTAACAAATCGCGGAAATATTACAATACCTACTCGTACGGCCCCGCGTGCAGGTGTGTTTGACGAGATTTCACGATGAGTCACGATGACACGCCGATGACGTCGACTGCGTATACGCTCATATGTATAGACGTAAATAATATAATATTCCGGTCGAGCTAATTCATTCGGTCCTGCAGGAAACTCTCGTCTATCTACACACACATAATGACGTGATATACACATCGACGTCGGGTCTTCGTATATTATTGTACACGCCGTCGTGGCAAATAGCGGCACGTAAATTTGCATATTACCGAACCCGCGGGCAGCCGTCGCGTTTATCGTCCCCGTCTCGTATATTATATTGGTGCCCGTAGTTAGTGTAGTATTATAGGTACGTATAATACGCGGATAGGTCCCCGACGATTGTTGTTCGGTTCGAGAGGCAATTTGAAAATGGAAATTTCCGCAAATCATTTACACGAGCGCCGCCATCGAAATGAAACGACGGCGGCGGCGGCGGCGGCGGCAACGGTGCGTGACGACAATTATTTTTATAATAATAATAATAATAAAAAAAACGGCGTACTCCGTACCGTGAGCGGACCACTGTTGTCGGTGGAAAGTCGAGTAAGTACGGTTGTTTGATATTGGGCGATTGTTTAATTTATATCAGCTGTACGTGACGATAAATCGTTACGAACGAAAAACGATTCCGAACGGAGTGTATACGGTTAAACGACATGTTTCGATCGAATTGAATTGAAAATGGTAATGATTTGTAATTACACATATTGTACAAAATAAATGACTTTGATTGTTCGTGTTTTTAACGGATTTCAACGTGAATATGACCTAAACACGACGATTAAAATAAATTACACAGATTTTTAAACAAAACTGAAAATTAACTCGACAAATTAAAAAAAAAAAACTAAAAAAAAAAAAAAAAGACAGAAAGGGCCGCTATAAGATTTCGGAGAAACTTCAGGTCTCTATCAATATTTTTCATTAGATTATGAAAAAATCTAACCGAAAATAATGAAAACCGTTAGTACCTATAAGTAATAGTTCTTGGTTTTCCACAGTTAAAGTTTAAAGAAAATCGAAAAATTACTTTAGATTTTAATGCACCGACTTAACAAACCAGAAACTATCTATGAAGTTGATGAGAATTTTTAATTTTTGCGAATAATTTATTATTAAATTATAATTTGTTTATAATTTGTTTGACCCAACCAAAATATTTGAAAATTTAATAAGAGGTGAATCATAATAGTTGTACTTATGAGCGTTTTATATGAACGCATTTCAATAAAACTGGTAAAAACCGCGGCATTTCGAAACACGTTTTACCGAATTTCGCTCTATCGTAAATAAATGAAATCACTTTATATGTCATATCATCCTACCTTTCCAACTTTCTACCTACAACAGTGACACATCAGACACCGGTGTCGGACGGTTTTTTTTTTTAATTTTATACATTTTTTGTTTTTGCACTATTTTTTTGCTCGAGTTTCTACTAGCAGGTAGTATTATAATTTACTTTTATTATGACACGTGCGACTGTGAGAGTGAGACGCGCGCGCACAATAATAACGGCCTGCCGTGGGTTTAACAGTAAGTTATATAAGCACCGCCGGCGTGTACTTACCTTTTCAAAACTATTTTTTTTTTCTCTTCTTTGACAACATAATGCGCACAAGTTTCCAGCGAAAGCCATACGGGAACACGACATCTGTATTTTAATCTTCGCGAATGCCGGGACTCCGCGCAGTAGTTTACGAGTGGAAATTTCGAGAAAATGGACATTTTTCTCTTCTCCGATATTATTGGCCAATACCTATTGAACTTCACGTACACAACAGATACGATTACGACATTAAGTAACCACCTACTATAGGCAGTGTAATAATCGGATCCGGAAAAGCTTTTTATAACTTTCTCGGGGTTTTTTTTTTTTTTTTCAAAACCTTTAAGGAAGTTTTAAAGAAATAAGATTTGTGTATGGGTAAATCATGGTTTTTAATTTGTGCTAATGCTATATTTTCTTCGGAACAGTATTAACAGATAATAAATACGCTTCCATTTACTCTGCGATGTAATAACATCACAAATTGAAAAATAAAAAATGTGGACATACTTCGCATGTAGATGCAACCAGACGGGAATTTTATGCATATCTGTTAGCAACGATATACTATTGCCAACGAAAAAACGATTCTGAGCAGAGTTCAGTTGATAATGTCGGTTTGTCAACAATATATATGTCATATTATGGTAAAATGATTACAATACTGTGCGTTTCCATGATAACAATGATTAATTAAAAAAGATTAAAATGATAAAAACTTAATAATAAGAAAAAATAAATAAAAAACGGTTTCCAATGACAGCCTTATTTTTAATCCTCAATCTTCTTTAACCTAATGAACCAGGTTTTCCTCATTATCTCGAATATTAATGAAAATTTCAGAAAATGACCTCTCTAAAGTATCACCCAGAGAACATTTCCTTTCGGAAAAAATGCTATACATGATAATCGGAGTAAGCTTTCTAATAGAAAAAGTGTTTACACAAAAAAAAAATAAAAAATAAACATCTTTATAAAAAGTTTACGAGACTATAATATTATAGCCACTATAGTATTGGATCTATGTTAACACCTATATATTATACCCGTTGAAATTTTTTTTCGTTTTAATAATTTAAACAATTATTAGGTACCTAATTGTACTTATTAATGTATAATGATTATAATATTATAGAAATCATTAAATAGTTTTTAATTGCCTATAAAAGATAATTTAGCTCTTCAATATGCCCATAAATTATTATAAGTGGACCGCAAAATTAAACAATAACAATATTACCAACTAAATAGTACATAATAGTTTTAAATTATTTGTTTGAACGTTTCAAATTTACGCGTACAAAAATAAATTACACTTTCCGGTAGAAAAAGTGTTCGCATAAAAAATAAATAAACGTCTTTGTGAGACCAACACATCCATCGCTCCACTCAGGATCTGAAATATCAAAAGAAAAAAAAAAAAAAACCAATTTTCTTACGTAACGTCAAATTAAATTATGACCGCGAAATACAGATTTAATTCTATTCCAATGTATTGGATGCGTAATGTACAATATATAAACCGTTGATAATAAATGGTAACGCTCCAAACCGAAGACGTTTACCGAACCGACCCCGGCGAGATCGTTTACGAACTTTGGCACTGCGTGTTCTTTCATTAAAAGCTTGTATAGTGGAAACAAACGAACGATGCCAAGCGCTTACGCGTTCTTTTATACGGTGTTTGTAATTTCGAGCATGCCCATATAACGTTGTATATTATTTAACCGGGATTTATTTTGTTATAAATTGCGTTCGTTTAACTGCAATAAATATAATTATATTATACAGCGTAGGTGCTCTCGAGTCTGCGAAGAGGATTTATTTACCGCCACCACAGAACAGCGTCGTGGTGCTGAGAGCGGGATTCAGAGGATTTTTGAACGGTTTGTCCGTCCGGAAGTAAACACTCCTGCGTGTAGGTATATCGGTTCAGATCATCACCTACGTCTGCCTCACCCCCCTCCCCCTCCCACCCACACTCCCGCCAAGACCGAATCGTTCCAAACGAATCTCTGGCAATGGCCGTTCAATTATATTATGTAAATGTATGTTCATTCCCGAAGTTTTGACCGCATCTCCCGTGAGATCTTCTGAATTTCGGGCGACAATTCTGATCCCGTGCCGCGACCGGATCGTTCCAAACAAATTGTGAGTTATAGCCCATTAATTGTACGTACCTAAATGTATATAAGTTTAATCCAGGAATTCGCAAGTTGACCGTATCCCTGAGTTTTTGAAGTCAGTGCGGTAGCCCCTACTGCGGCCAAATCGTTCCGGACGAACTGTAAGTTATAGCCCTGTTTTTAGGGCCTCTGACCACACGATCATTTTTCGTGCGTGTATAACCCACTTCCATTAATTTCTATACATGCATATTATAATTCTTTATTAAATATTTCGCACGAATTCTGGATTTCGCGTCCTTTTCACGAAACGCGCTATTGGTCCGAGCCAGTCTTGCCGAGTCCCGAATACTACGGCTTCGATAGAACATATTAATAATTCGATTTATTTTCCATTGCGAGGGTAAAGGGAACTGGGAAGGGGTGACGAGGGTCAATACCTACCATACAACAATATTGTATATTACACGGTGAAATTACAGTTGTTCAGCATCCACAAACGCGCCTAGTGTACAATTTTAATTGACAATACTGCAGCAAGCAGTACGATTATTTATTTATTTTTTTTTTCTGCAGCTGTCTTCACGGTCAATAAATCCCGTTTGGAATTCTTCATTATGTAATACATGTATATGTATACATACATACCTAACTAAGCCTTTTAATGACAACGTCACAGCTAGTAGTCCTTTTAGTCACAGTACTTTTTTTTTTTTTTTGTATTGACGTCACCGTCACATCGTCGTTTCAAAGTTTTAATTAAACATCGTTGCTTCAATAGGTTGAATTCTTTGGGGTCGTTGCGCGAACAATTGACATTTCTTTATATATACAAACCATTTTTTTTATTTATTTTTTTTTTCATTTTATATGGTACGTATTACTTTAGGGTGCCCGTTGTACATATCCGGCTTCCCTTATATTATACGCGAGCACTAATAATTATTCATTTAAAATTCAACACCGCACTCTAACTAGGCGCATTGTGTCCATTTACCGACCGTTAGTCCGCGTTTTATTTAATTTAATTACCCCTGTGAATTTGCCACTTCAATGACTTGCATCCAATTTTTTTTTTTTATATATATTGCAAGCGCAATTCTCTCGTATTGTGCTCACAATAATAATTATACAATATTATATTTATTATGTTTTTTTGAATGGTAAACATTTCGCTTTTTTCCCCAACATACTTCATACGTCTCATACGATTATATTTTTACTTCTATTACGAGATTATTATAATATTTTACATTTTATATAACAAAACGGGCCGTAACCTAATATTATTATTGAAACAGAAAACACTATATACTGTATCGTTGATTCGAAATTATAATTAATTGAAAAACACAAATTTAATAGATGTAAAAAAAAAAAATAAAAAGAAGATCCGAAATTATTTCGAACTACGGGTTGGCTAATATAGTAGATGGAAAGTTGAGATGGTATAATGGAAATAGGATGAATTTATTTTATAAGACAGTAAAGACAACGACAAATTATTACAATCAAAAAACGATTTTGAGCGGATATCGGTAAACAGGCGAGATATTAGTTATGGTTAACGAGAAAAGAATTCATCCAGAAATAAATAAAAATAAAACCGATACATCATCATTAATGATGTATCGGGAAGAGTTGGGAAGAGTTATCTCCCAATCATTACCGAATAGATTTCCGGGTGTTTTATACAGACATATTCATACGAACTGGTTTCGGACGGTTAACAAGTAACATACGAATCAGTTCCGATAAACTGTCATTTTCATAATAAAACAGAATTACAAATTGACAACATTTTCCTTGCTATTTTATACAGACCGTGAAAAACTGCCTAGAAATTATGGTGCATTAGTATACTGGCGCTTGTACTGTTCGTATCGGAAAACGTAAATATATTTGTCGTCTCTTACGTCACACAAATTGAAAATAATTTACACCGCAGGGGTCACCAATTAATATTTTTGAAGGGCTACATTATAAGTAGTTTGGGCATTTTTCGGAGGGCCACCAAAATTCAAAGTACACGTTTTTAACATATAATAGGACACAGGTTTTATGATAAAATTGAAAGTAATGAGAGCATAATTTGTTTTGTTATTTATATGTTATTTGCTGTAAACATTAAAAACATAATTATTAATGTTAAAAATATTTCAAACAACGTAAAATAAAAATTATTTATACCTAAATGCAATAAAAATATAAAGTTCTTTAGTAGGGTAATACTGACAAATCTTGCTCAAAAATAGGAAATTACGATTCTAAATTGATAACGTACGTATTATATTTTCATTTTCTCCCTACTTGTCTGTGGACCGTATGTGGCCGCCATTTGGAGAACCCCTAATTTAGAGCACCCTTGAAAAATTCGATCAATAAATACGATTTTCGTTTCATTAAGCATTTTTGAATGACAAGTAAAAACGATAATAATATAATAAAAATTCTCTCTACCGTTGAAATAGTTAAAAAATGTTTTGTACGGTTTTTCTTTTTTTTTTTTTTTTTTTGTAGTACGGAACAAACAAAACAGATTATTTTCACTAACCAACAAAACGTTTCCCGAGAAAAAAAAACACACATCGTACAGTAAAACTACTGCGATGGTTTTTTTTCCACACTCAGAACCAAAAAACGGTATGTTTGTTTTAAAAACCGTGAATATTTAAATCCGACGACGTTACACTGTCAATAACAATGTATATCAAACACTTCCCCCCCTCCCCCGATGGAAATAGTACGGACAAATTAAAATCACTTAAACGGATCTAAATAAATTACCTATCCTCGGATACGTTTTTTTTTTTTTCGATTTATTCTCATTTTTTCTCCGATTCCATTGAGTACGAACAGTGTACGCATACACCAAATGCACAAAGTGTATAAAACAGTATTCGTTGTGTATTTATTCCGGTACCGTTTGTGTAACGTACCCATACGTGTTTTGGCCGGTCAATTCGTTATAATATAGGTATGTGTGTATTTAACGAACGCGCGCGCAAGTACGAAGTACGGACTGACTGTGTTTACCCAGTAGTGCACTTTTCGGGACCGATTTCGCCAAAAGTTCGGGGAAACGGCGCGCGGAAACATTGAATTTATAGACGACTTTTAGTGCTTTTTGTCGCGTACAATAGTCCACGTGCAAGTACGTGTCCTAAATCAATTCGATATAGTCGGCCGATTCGGCGCACCCAATAATAGTGCACTTGAACCGTTGTAACGGACCCAGACGCGGGCTATATAAATTACTGTCGGGCATACTATTTGCGTGTTTTCGGCATTAGATACGGACGGAAATAGCGAGCGAAACCCGTCTAAAAAAAAAAAAAAGTCCACCGACGTTATTGAATTTCGAATTTTACCGAAATTCGAATTGTACGTTGTTCGTCCGACCTCCGACCGAGCAATGGAATTGGGGTTTGTGTTTGGCGGTGTAATCGTTTGTTCCGTGTGAAATCGACGCGGACGACGAATGCGACGCGGATATGCCACGGCATACCGTTCGGCAAGACTTATACGCGGTATACGCGGTATACGCGGTTGCTGTCCGGTAAGGCGCCAACCGTGTGTACTGCATATATAGAACAACGATTTTCGCGGAAAAAAATACTCGCGGTTTTACTCGAAATGTACTGTAAGGAAATTGTCCACGGCTCCGTCGCTCCCGTAAAAAAATTGACTGTTTTAATGCGTGTTTTATAAGCGTTATGTTTTATTTTTATTTATTCGTGCGCGTTTTTATACGATTTATTAAAGTTGAAAAAAAAAAAAAAAACCGAACGAACCGTTATATTGTTGTGACAGGATAACCGATGGCCGACGGAGCGCTACGGCAGTCATTTATTATTTTTGTTTTTTAGACGCGCACTACGCAAATCTTAGTTACCTTCCAATCGATAAAAAGATTTACGATTATATCTAAATAAAATAAAATAGATAAAAAAGTTTATTTCGACAACCGTCATCATAATTAATTATTATTTCCCCGCGATCGGTTCGGCGCGGAGCGTATTATCTTTCGCGTTGTTAAATAAAAAAAAAAAACTTTTAATTAAGTATTCCCGTTATAAAATAATATACGTATACATATTTTTATTTATTTATTTTTTTTTTTTCAGTTAAATAACCGTTTGAATTCTCCGCGCCGCATCGACGGTGAATTATTTCATTTCCGCGCGGCCATATGATGAAACAATTGATTCAGATATTCGACTTCGGTGGTAAACCGCGAATCGTTTTTGCTTTGCATCGCGTCGCCATTGCGCGCGCACGTTAACACGGCGCAAATGTCGTTCGCGATTAATACGCGCGATCGGCGGCGCGACCACGTCACAACGTTCGCAATCCGGCCGGGACCGTCGTCGTGTGCGGCGCTGGATCCGGACGGATTAAAACGCGCGCGCGAACGACGATCGACAGTAACACGGAGATCGTTTTATACTACGCGTTTTCGGGTGCGTCGCGCACACGCGTTCCGTTCCGTGTAAACTCTCGTTCCGGTATCTGTCGTTCGGCAATAGCGAAGTCTTCGCGCGTAAAACGCTCCGCGTTCCAATGCGGTACCCCGTACGAGTGTTCGGGCGCGCGTTCCCGGCATTCGGATCCGGACAGTCGAATCATCGCCGGATAACGGTAACCGATGAGAAGCGCGCGACAGGGGCGGGCGCGCTGATCAAGCGCCATAACCAATTCAAATAATTTCGGTACAGATATTTCCGTTGTGATTTTAAACGTCGGTTTTTTTTTTTTTTTTTTTTTTATGAAACCGTACAATGTATTTTTATTGACATAATACGTCGGTACATTTTGCCCGCTCGCTTGGTAAACCGAGGTTCGTTTTCGTATTGCAAACACGCCGTGAGCGGCGTACACGCGAATTCGTGTAAATACAACGGTTCGTTCGCCGCGATGTTTTAAATACGACGGGGACGAATGAAGATAAACATTTTTTATTTTTTTTCTGTTTTTCCGGCACGGATATACGAACGGAAACGCACTCGCGCGTCATAAACGATTCTCCCGGCGTCCGACCCGTCTTATTACATTATTCAAAAGGTCGTACATTTATCCGCAGACTCCGTAACGACAACATTATTATAACGACGATAAAACGATAATAATTGTCGTTACGCGCGGCGACGATAACATTCGACTGTCGCCGATATCCGCGGCGATTCCGAACCCGCTCACGTACAACCGTTGTTGCTGACGGTGTAGGCACGCCGGATAAGCGCGCCCGGGGACGAACACCGGCGGCGGCGGCGTTTGCGAATGCAAAGCGACGGTGTCGGCGGGGAACGCGAACCCCACTCGGCCGCCACTCGCCCCATCCACCCCGTCCGCCGCCCTGCGATACCGAACGAGACGTTTTGCCGTCGTCGCGGGACGCCGACAGTGAGAGCTTTGCGCGCCGCGCGTAAAATTTTAAATAAACCGGTCGACACGCGGCGTTTTACGGGCGCCGTACGCGTGACAGCTGATAAGCTCGCAATGGCCCCCGGCGAAACACCGCGTTACGGGCGCACGCGGCCGCGTATATTGTTCGGCGCCGCGACTCCCGAGTCCCGTGGGCCGGTTCGACGGGGACCGGGGGCCGCAGACGCGATCCGGGTTTGTCGCGCCGCGTAACGTGAACCGCCGGACCCGGCCGAGTTGTTGCGGCACACGCGCGAACGCGCGAAACGTCGCTCGTCCGTTTCGGGCAATAGGAAATAAACCCGTTTTCGGCACAGTTTTTGTTTTGTTTTTTTTTTTTTTTTTGCCCGGTTCCGCCGCGCGTTAGTACTCAAGCGGCGGAATGATTACCGAGCGAGTCGAGAGTTATCGGCGTTTCCGTTTCACCGCGTGTTTTCGGGCCGGTGTCGTAGCGCTGATCCCGAGATCAGCTCCCGCCAGACCGTTTCTTCCGAGTTCTTTGCGCGCGTTTTTCGCAGACAACGTCGATAAGAACAATAATATTGCCGGTTTTTCGAAAAACCAATTGGTCGCCACTGATGTGGATCTGCGTTATTGCAATAATTACTGTATACGCAACAGTTATTTGGATTTTGACGATGGTTCTAGTTTTTCAGAATGATTCAGATCCGTTTACTTTTCTATCAATCTCAAGGCCGTATCAAATATCGGTTCTGACATTCGAAATCGGCCTTTGGAATTCTGATGGTCGTAAATTTCAAAATTGTCGATTCTTTCGTCGAACGTTCTCGGGCGTCCGTGCGCTGCAACGATAACTATTTCATCGACTTCGTCCGAATCATCAAATATGATTCTGCGAGCCATTATCGCGAAAAGTTATAGGTACCGAAGTACTCGAAATGAAATAGTAGTTTCGGAAACGCAGACGAAAAAATTATAATAAATGATAGCACAAAGGTCTGCAGATATCGTGATTTTAACTAGCCGTTAACACTCAGAAATACCGGGTGTTAAAATATTCCGTTAAAACGTTTCCATTAACTTAGAGTCATCGCCTAACTGCAAGCGGTGAAATTGCTTTTTTTTCGTTAAATCCGGGTAGTAGTCGGTAACTCACAGTTTAACTCTCGACGGTGTTACCGGCCATCTGTGATGCGTACCCGGACGGGGTCGGGATCGCGCGAAACAAGTTGTTTAATAACAATAATGATAATTTGTTTGATAAAGTCGAACACTCGAATTTCGTCGGATCACGTTTCGCGATTTTGAAAACGAATATTTTCAACCCGTTTGTACATTTCCGTTTCAAACGCAATCTGTTCGGTTCAAAAAAGCCGAGAGCGGTCCGCGCCGTACGGGAACGCACCCGCCACCGTTGTGTACCCGGGCGGGAAGCAGGGAATGTACCTATTTCATTATATATGGGACGTATGTATAGGGCAATTTAGTTTACGTATACCGAGAGCGACGATAAATCGTCGAAATCAAAAGACGACTGTGAGCGGAGCTTGGAAAACTGGTAACGGCGTGATTAATTGCGTTTTATCCCGTTGTAGCCCGAAAATCGACAATAGTAAAACCGATGTATTGTCATTTGTTATCAGTAGGGTGCAGATTTAAATTCTCTAAAGAAAAATGCCTTAAAAAAATACAATTTAATTCACTTAAATAAAAAAAAAAGGTTAAACAAATGCTCCGAAAAATATTTTGCACGTTGAAAAAAACGTTTTTTATCGGGTGTATAAATTTACTAAACACAGCTACATTACAACTCGATAAATAGCTTTTTAATAACAGAAATATTAATATTTTCCTTTTAGGAAAAAATCGAAATAAATTTTATCAAATTTTCTGTTAATACTAAAAAGTTCCTAAAAAGAAGAAAAAATGCCTGAAAAACCTAAAAATGCACATCAAATGTCAAAAAATGCATTAAAAATAAAAAAATTCTAAAAAAGCAAAAATACATTTAAAACTATAAAAATTGTATATTTTAATTCTTTGACATACGAAACGAATTTTGTGCTTGAATAGCATTTAGGACATCCAGAAAAAAATATGATTTTCACTATAATCCACACCCTAATTATCGGAGTTTTTTTTTAGGGGGAATTACCAAATGTGTTTCAAATAAACCACTAGCAAATGATCCGCGTTGGCATTTAGCGATATTTTTGTCAACTGATTCAAAAAGACTCGGATATGTTATTTAATTATAAATACTTACTTTTAGTCTCGAAATTATTACGGTTTATTCGGTGATTTTTTAAATTATTTATATGAATATATTTTAGACGCACACAATCTGGTTTGTAATATTTTCAATGTTTTATTGTTTGTTTTGTTATTGGTCGCAATGGAGTTAGGTATATATTGATGTTGTATAATAATATTGTAGTTACCAAAACGTACCGTTTTGAAAATACATAATTTCATATTTTAATTTTGTTTTAGCAGTGTAGAATAACCGATAGTAATTCAAACCAGTTGTTCCGTGGACCTGTTCAATAAACCTATACCGCCTGCGTTCGAGAGATTCGCATTGACACTGTCTGTTCGAACGTAACAATTATTGAAATGGACTCCGTAAGTATACAAATCGTCGGTTAAAACGAAACGCCCGAATCGCGTTATATTATGTACCTAACCTGGGCGTTTAGGAAAAGAAAAAGGAAGACTGCAAATGCTACGGCAATTCAAAATGCGACGTCAAGGCGGAAGAGTCGAAAGCGGCGCCGAAAAAGAGCTGTTGCCCGTGTCCGTGTCCCGTTCAAAAGTGCAAAGTAACGTTAAAGACGGTGGAAAAATTGGTCGAGGCCGAAAACAAAGACATCGAACTGACCCAGCTCCTTAGCGGCATCACGATACTGGACGAGCGCAGACCGAAAATTAACATTGTCAACCCTTACGACGCCACGTCCAAGAGCACCAGGGAAGAACCAGTGAGTAATCGCATGTTGATGCCCAAATTATTATTTTATAGTTTTCGATAAAATCATCTGCGACACGCATTGCTCGCAGAAAAAGGACGTGGATCCGGAATACTTGGCGTACATGATGAAAACTATCGAGAACGGATTGAGCATGAAGTCCGATCCGATCGAAGTGTACGAACACCTGTTCGCCAAAGGTAATCTGGACGCTCCTCTCGTGGCGCTCGGCCCCACCGCCGCCATGTCCAACGAAGTAAGTGTCATAAGTCATACACGAATATTTCCGTCCGAAGTCTAAACAAAATTATATTTTCCATCCGACGGTATAACCATAACAATAAATTTAGGGCTCGGCACTTTGTGCGCTCAAAATCCTGAATAAAAGCAATAAAATAAGAAAAAAACGCCTCGGTTGTTTTCGCAATCGAAAGTTTTTTTTTTTTTTTCAGAGCTCTTTTGACGTTTTTAAGCTATTTTTTTCTCAGTGGATTTCAAACGCATTATTAAGTGCCGAGCGCTAAATCGACAACGATTAATCGCGCGCGCCCGTATCTCTTAACGTTTTGTCGGTTTCCCGCGCAGAATATGGTCGTGCCTCTGTCGCCGCCGACCGTCGTCAACGTCATGGACCCGGAACTCGAGAAAGGAGCGCGTCTCGACACCATCATTCCCAAGATGAACGTGGCCGTGGCCGAGGCGTCCACTCTCGGCAGCGTGGACGAGCTGCAGGTTTTGCTGGGCGGCAGCGCGCTCAACGAACAGGTGCAGTCCAAGGTCGACGCGGACGCGCGGGAAGCCAGGGAACTGATGTTGGAAACGCGTGAGCCCATCCAATCGGTGGCCGTGATCAGGGGGTCGACGGCGCCCAACTGGTTCCCGGGATATAACGTGGCGTTGCCGAACACCGGACTTCCGGCCGTCATGACCGACCCGGAAGCCGTCCTGGAAGAAGCGTGGATACACAGTCAGCCCCTGTTGTTGAAACTGGAAGAGAAGAGCGCCAAACTCATTGGGCTGTAATATTGAGGACAAAACCGTGTTTTGTTGCGATTCGATGATTAAAGACGATTTAACAATATGTAAAAGAGCGATTTTTTTTTTTTTTTTCTGTAGATCCCGAGTGTAGCGAAGGAACTATTGTACAGTTTTACTTAGACGTACGTGTTTTTCATACCGGAAAACACTTTTGAAGTCGGTAGTTTTTTTTTTCTTTTTCTAATATTATCTAATATAGATAATCGCGAAAATACATAATGAAATGCATTTTAAACGCGTATAGAAAAATCGATTAAAAACCCTTGTTTTCAAGTTTAAAACTGTATCTCCCCGTACAGAACGGGACATTTTTTGAAACAATTCGATAAACATCAAAGTCGTTTGAACAAAAAAACAAAATAAAAAATAGAACTTCGGTATTGTTGTTGGAAAAAAAAACAGCTATTTTCGTTTAAGAAAACGTAAGTTTTGCCGGCTGCACACCGCAAGGGTTAAACATTTGCGAAATTGGCCCGCGAATTTATTGGTACCCTCGAACTTTTCGAAAGGAAACCGTCCATTTCAATTTGTGTCCATACGACGTGGCCGAAATATTCCGCGTTATACCGTTCGAGCGATAATATATTATTATTTATAACACACACTGTACAGGATCCGGCGATTTCCTCGGAGTATTTTAAGTGAATTCGATTTCTGGTTTTTCGATCATTACGCCGTCGCTCGGGCATTATTTCAACACGGTTTACAAACTTCTACCCCGTGTGTACCTTGTAACACTTTGAATTTTAAAACGGCATCGCACCGTCTACAGATTCGAAAAGCGAATGTCTTTCATGTACGCTTCGTGAAACGCTAATGACACTATAATATCGGATGTACCGTTTATAAGTTATGAACGGTGTGGAATTCGAACCGGAAGAGCAGGGAAGGACAATATCCGGAGCTCGGGACTCGTATGCACGTAAAATTCACTAAAAAGTGATCAAAAACGTCAAAAAAATGATTAAAAAAAAAAAAAAAATTGGTACCTAATATGTTTTTAAAAAAGTCCTTCCTCTAACGGCTGTGACTAATTAAATACAATTTTCCAACCCTAAACAAATGATTGACACGAGTTTTCAAATGAAATTGTACAAGTATTACAAAAAAAAAAAATATTTTGTGTTGATCGTTTTTACGTAAATTGCATTTAATGCTCATGACCGTTACGGTGGGTAGGGGTGGAAATGTTAAACCCCTCTGAGCCCCCAGTCTCTTTTGTTTTTTAAATGTTTTTGCGGAGATCTTCGGACGGTTTTATGCCGTTCTCGCTATAGACATTAAACGCACAGTGTCCCGAGCCCTGGTAATTTTATTGCCGCGCGTCGATAACGATCGGGAGGACCGCGGAAATCAAAATCCACTCGGAAGCGTCCCGGCGGACAAAAGAGGATCGCCCTGTATAACACGCGCGCGCGTGTATAATAATAATAACGACGCGCGTTATGCCGTTGTAAAGAATATTATGATTATAATTTGCATGAAACGTTTGTTGTTTCGGCTACCGTCTCCCGTTGTCGCGTTACCGAAATGCGTGCGCGCGTCGACCGTAACGCGCGTCGTAACGTGACGCGGCGTTTTCGCGATTTTCCCGGACCGAGTCGCGGCTCACCATCACTCACTCACTCTCACTGTCTCTCTCTCTCTCTCTCTCTCTCTCTCTCTCTCTCTCTCTCTCTTTCACTCTCTCTCGCTCTCACGTATACAACGCAACGGCACCGATACGACAATAACGGCGGCGGCGCAAACTACAATAATAATGACGACGACGACGATGATAACAATAATAATGATAACTCGGTTGTTGTCGGCCCGGACCCGAACGCGTTCCCGGACAATCGGGGCGGACGTAACGCGCCGAATATTAAAAACAAATGGTAATCGCGTTGTCGTCCACGCGCGCGTACACGGCGCAATACTGTCGCAGTGGCGTTGCGTTACCGCGGGCGCATACGCCGGACGTCGACCGGCGCCGCCGATCGGATGCCCGACGTTTCGCGGCCTAACGGGAACCGTTGCATTGCGGTTATCATCATTGTCGTTCGGCTTTTCGGCTTTCCGGCGGAATACCGGTTAAACGGGTGTCGCGCGCGTAACCGTTCGGATCGGCGACGGCCGCGCCGCCGCACCCTCCCACCGCCCGCCCATCGCGACTGCCGCCCGTGCGGCTGCGTAACGGCGCGACGTCATATCGCGCGACGCGGCGCGGCAACGGCGGCCGGTAGTGTAAACGGCGAATGGCAAATGATTATTATCGCCGGGCGGTAAAAATTTTGTAGGAAGACGCGATTTTTATTTTTTTTTGTTCGTGCTAATTGTGAAACGTGACTTACCGAGTCGCATTGTTTGAATTGCGTAACAATACAAATCCGTTTGCGAAATTTCTATTTTGCATTTTTCGACGTTTTTAATTTTTAAGGCTATTTTTTGGAATTTCCGAGTGATATTTTCCATTATTTTCCATCATTTCCCGGCGTTTTCAATCAAATTCCGCGGACAGCTAACATCTTTACACGCATGTTTTTTCAATTTTATGCACAGGCTGTATGTTGGGTTGGTCGAAATTTATATAGAATTGAAATTATCTTGAGAAATTAAAAATGAGTACTCCCCCCCCCAATTTTTTTAATTGATATGAAAAAATAATTTTGTGAAAATATGGATTTGATAACTCATCCCCTTCTCGTGCCGAAATAGGGTTGAATTATTATGACATAATGATTTTCATTTTTTGGATTATTTTGAATTATTTTAGATAAGTTTATATTTTATTTATTTATTTACAAACAAGATATAACGAAATAGGTCCTGTTTTATTATAATATTCAATCTTCAGCTAATTTTAAAAAAATAAAATTTGTTTTCAAAAACTGAAAAACAACCCCATTTTCAGCTTTTTTTCGATTACTTGGAAAAATAAAAAATATTATGAAAACAATTTTTTTTTAAAAAATTTTTATAATGAAATAGGACCAATTTCGCTGTATTTTCTTTATAAATAAATAAATAAAAAATTCAATTATCAAAAATACTTCGAAATAATCGAAAAAAAAAACCGAGAACAACACTCTTGTTCCATGATTCAACCCTATTTAGGCACGGGAAGGGGATGAGTCCATATTTTTATAACAATTCTTTTTTCATATCCATTTTAAAAAAAATGGGGGGGGAGTACTCATATTGAATTTCGTAAGTAAGTCTTTCTGGACTATCCTTCATACAGTGTATATACGTCAAATTTATATTTTATAAAATAATATTTTACACAAGCTGTATACGGGTCAGGTAAATAAAACGATTCGATAAAATAAGGCGATATTTCTTGGATTAGTTATTTGTGGGCTCGCGATGTACCGATATCAGTAATATCAATAATATCAAAATAAATATAAAATTTAAATTGAAAACCATTTGAAATAGATTTTATATATCATTCTTTGAGACTTTAAATGCGTATTCTATCCCATTTGTCGCGCATGTCTCGTGTATTTTTAAGGTTTTTCACTGCATTCAATTCACAGCCCTAATTATTATTATTATTATTATTGTGACGTTCGGTGTTCGAAAACCGTATCGGAAGGCGGATATAATTTATTTCGGGTACTTATATGTCATGTCAGAGACGTTATTTTACGCAGAAGGTTTTTTTTTTTTTTTTTATAAGATTTCACTTCGTGTATTCCTTAGTTGTTTGCTGTAATATGTCTGGCGAAAATATAGTATAGTTTAAGGTAACCGTAAAGATAAAACGAAAATACGGGACACTAAATATAAACAAATTAAAAGTGATGTAAGTATATTGAGTATAATAAGCGGGGCTCGGGACTTTATGCGTTTAAAATCCACAGAAAAGCGCTTAAAAACGTCAAAAAAGCCTAAAAAAAAAAAAAAAAAAAAAAAAAAAAAAACTAGGAAGTAATAATGACCCAGGGCTCAGAGAGGATTAAAATTTCCACATCCGTCGCACGGCGCTAACCGATTGATGCAAATTTCTAACGCTACAAAAACGATTAACGCAAAATATTTTGTTTTAACAATACGCACAACAATTTTATTTGAAAACTTGTATTTATCATTTTGTGTAGCATTCGAAAATCGTATTAATTATTATAAATCACAGCCGTTAGAGAGGCGATTTTTAAAAACATACTGTCATTTTTTTTTTTTTTTTTTTTTAAATGCGTTTTCAATGTTTTTTTGGCGTTTTCGATTGCTTTTTTGTGGCGTTTCAAGTGCATATAGTCCCGAGCCCTGAATAAATAGGTAAACCAAACTATTACAAAAACAAAATAAACGCGAGCTATATAAAGGTTTTTGAGTACCTACAAATAAAACATGTGCCTATATATACGCAAAGACGATTTTATTTTCATTGATGGCAGTTGATCGATTTCTTCTACTAACGGTTGTGTACTAATAAATACTAGCCGTTTTACCAATAGTTTTCTTTCCGGTTTTACACGATTATTTTGAAAACAGCTCGGAAAACCGAAAAATTACCTCTCTAATGCACCGACTAGAGAACATTTCCTTTCGGAAAAGGCACTACATACTTTATACACGTCGGAGCGAGATTTTTTCCCGAAAAGTTGTTTACGGACGGAAAAAAAAATACACATCATATTATAGTAAAACCAATAGATCGCTCGCTACGCTCCGAATCTAAAATACAATATACACGCGTAGGTACATAAATCGATCGAGTGTATATAGTGGACCGGGTAAATGCGATAGAACAAAATTGAATTCAAGGCGATCATAAATTACACTTACTAGCGAAATAAAGTTTTAAATGTGCAGCGCGTGTCAATCGAGTAGTCGAAATAGAAACTTTTATTATTGTCTTTATATTTGCCTAAAAATAACGACCGTAACGTGTTTTGTTTGTATAAGAGGAAAAAAGCAAATCGTACAAATTGTACGCTACGAGTAGGCCGCTATCGCGGGCTTAGGAGTCGGAAAGCTGTGTGCTTGCGGGATATAGTCAACACCGCATAAAAGAAAAAAAAAAAAAACGGATACTATAATGTATCGTTGCAATCATAAAACGATTTTAAGCGGAACTTGGTAAACTGCGTGATAATAAAATGTATGCGGTACAATCGAGCTAACTCGAAAATTTAAAAAGAAATACAAAATAGATGCATCCTTATCGGGCCGTAAGTTTTAAAAAAAAAAAAGAAAAAAAAAAGTCGTCTTAAAATAATTGGGTCGGCAGCAGCCACTGTTATAAGTGAATTATAGGTGTATACCAGTGAGCAACGAGAAACCATTGCTTACGAAAAAACCATTATGATAAAATAATTAAATAGGCGTTCTATATTTTCATTAATATTATTTGTATTCAATGTACCGGTTTTCCGTTTTTTTTTTCGGCTTTTCACATTTATCGAAAAAACACCGGGGAAAATCGAAAAATGACCTCCCCGGTCACTTTTCCTTTTAGAAAAATTGCTATAATTATAAATCTGAACGAAATTGCTGGTAGTAAAAGTTGTCTACAGAAAAGAGAACCCGTAATATTTCACAAATACATTTCGTACGTTTTCTCGTTTTTCCTCGGTTTTTCACATTTGTTGAGAACAATCCTTAGAAAATCGATAAACGAGACCGCCCTTAAGTACCTGCCCACGCCGATTCCCTTTCGGAAAAGGCGCTGCGCTCAAACACACCGGAGCAAGGCCTCTGGTAGAAAAGTTGTCCGCAGCATAAAAAAACAAAAAAAAAACCACCGTTTTCCTAAACCACGAGATATCTGTTCGCTGCGGCCGGAATCGAACAATTGGTTTCGAGTAAACCGTCGGTAATCTACGCCGAACAGTACCGGCCCGATACCGACACAATCGCGCAGTCCCATAACAATAATGACACAATAACAATAATGGCAATGACAACGACGAGAGTCGACACGCGGCGCGAAACCGTACGAAATCGCCGCGGCGCGATGACATTGAGAATTCGCCAATCGCGTCCGATCTGGAAACGGCGCGAAGACGGTGGCGGTTTACGCCGCGCAGACGGGAGACCGGTTATCACGATGCGCGCGTACGCCCCGGCCACACGGCATTACAATGCGATGCGTTTCCCGGTTCCCGTGCGGTCCATTTGGTTCGCCGTGAAGCGTACCGTACACGCGTGTGTACACGTAAATACGCGCAGACGGCGCGCGGGCATTGTTCGGGGGAACCGACTTGAGCCGGGCCGCGCGTTTTTCGTTTTTCGTCCGTTATTTACGCGAGCGCGCAATACGGCAAATCTATCGCGTACCGCGCGACGCGCATAGGTGTGCGCGCCGCAATAATAAATAATAACACGCTCGTATTTCATTCCTCCGGCCCGGCCGTCGCCCGTCGATCCGCACGCCGTTGTGCGCGCGACGGGCGTCGCTGTTTTCCGCCACAATTGACCGTTCGCGTCGCGGCCGATACGCGCGCGTTCCGCTGCCGTTTTCCGACCCGGCGTCCTTTTTCCGCCGCACGGACGGGCCGTTTTCTTTCGCGCGCCGGCACGCGCGTTCCCGCCGGAATCTTCTTTCGCGGTAATCGTGCGCGCGGCATCGTGAACAGATAACGCGGCGGCCGCGGTTTCAATACGCGCGTTACGATGCAATTGGTATGCGCCCGTAGATTACAGAATTCGTGCGAACTACACTGTCGCCGGGCTTTATTTTGTTTAACGGTTTGTTCGCGATCACGTTCCGTTCAATACTTCAGTCCGACAACATTTTAACGTCAACGTGTTCAGTGTCCGGCGGTTGTTTTAGTTTGTACAACTGTCCACTGTTTCCCGCAGGTGATATTGTTTCCTGCGTATTGCGTGGTGCGAGTCTGCGGTTCAACTGCCGACGCACGAAAAATTCTTTAAATTTGGCGTTGCACGTGTTTACACGCGTTTAAACATCGTAACGCACAATAAATAATTTGGTGGAAACGTGTTCTGGCGGAAAAGGGAAATGTTCATTTTGCCGGAAACGAGTCCCGCCCGCCGTCATAAGTTGACGTATAAGTTGGAGAATTTACGAGTATACATATAATACGTATAATAATCGATACGTCATTCATATATACGCATAAACCGGGGCCGGGATTATGGGTTGCGGGAACCCGGGGCTAAAGACCAATAAACAAATAAAAAAAAAAAAGAAAGAGAACGTCAGCAAAAGATTCGTGTAAAGTTCTAATATTCGTGCAATAGACTGATAGGCAAAAAAAAAACAAAAAAAAAAAAGATCATCAACAAAAACACACGTTGTGCGGCTCCCGTTTGCGGCCCGGAGCTATAGTCCCCTGAGCTCCAGCCCGCGCCCATAATATCCCATATATTAGCCACTGTCGTTCGGCTACAATCGCCGGGAAACGAGACGTTAAAACGCGATGTCCGTTAAAACGTACGTACGACCCGGTCAAAGTTCCGGCGCGTTATTTTATATGATCGGTGTTTTTCGACCTTTGCGAGACCTGTTAATTTCCGTTATTTTTTTTATTACGCGTTAAGGCTTCAAACGTTTTACGTATCGTATCACCCGGCGTTAGTCGTCGTTCCGGTGACCGCTCTCTCAGCATAGCCGTACCTCGCGTGGCGACCGCGGAGAGGGTCTGCACCGGGTCGAAAACTTGTTCGCGGGCTGAAAATCGAGCGCGGCGCCGCTAACCGCGCCTAGCATAGGTATACGGCGACTGCCGTTGCTCCCGGGGCGGAAAAGTCGATTTTTTCGGAAAACGAACGGCCGAAACTCGGATTCTCGGGGCCGTTTCGCATTTATTACAACTCAACACGCGTTGCCGTTCCGAACGGACGGCGGTGACGGGATTTCCGCGGGAAACGGGCGTATAGCGATGGGAACGCGTACGGTCGTATTGCGCGCGCGCGCATTACCGCGCGTCGGCAATGTTACTCGTGCGTCGGCCGCACAAAAGAAACCGCGCGCCGTTAAAAATAATACTAAGTGCGAACGCGGCGTTCGTATGTAATAGGCGGGCAGGTAACCGATGTGGCGTTACACGCGGGCCCCGTACGACCGTGTCGCGGGAGAGTGCGGTATTCGATTCGGGTGTCGCGGACCGACGTCTGCGTGCGAGCGCGCGGCGCGAGATTAATAATAGCGGTGCGTCGCGGTTCCGGCGCGGGGGGGGGGAGTTGGATGGATCGGGCGAAGTACGTACGCGGTCGCGGGAACGGTGCGTTCGTAACGGAAGAAAACACGTCGGGGACACACACACACACAAAAAAAGAAAAAAAATCGCCGAAACGACTCGAATCGAAAACCGCGACGTCCGTATTATTACTACACGCGGCCATTGTGCGCGCCAAACGAGGCGTGCGCCGCGCCAAGGCGTTTCGCGCGCGGAAATCCAAGTGGCCGGGGACGAGAGAAAATCTCAGCGGGCAATCTCGGTCGGGGGACGCGATTCGCGACGACGACCGCGAAGTCTCGGGCACAAAGAGAGAGAAGGGGTGGGGGTCGGGGAAAAGACAACAAAAAAAAAAATCGCGCCGCCTAACCGAAAATATCGTACCCGAGCTATGTATAATATCGATAAAATATATAATAATATGCGCGTGTACGCGGTGTGCAACGCGCATATGCGTTATGAAAGGAACGAGGAGCGCGCGCGCCGGGGACGCGGGTTATAGCCGTCGAGTAGTGCGGGGACCGGCCGGCGAGGTGGCGCGCGGGGGGTGGGGGGAAACGGAAAGCTGCCGCGGCCCCCGGTGACAAGTGTGAAATCGTCGTGAATTATTTACAAATATACGAGGACCGTACCGGGTACGGTTTTTTTTTTTTTTTGTCCCCCCCGGCGGGGCGTAGCGCGCATCACAGCGGCCCGGGGGTGGGGTGGGGGGTTGTACATTATACACTTACCGGCGCGGCACTCGAAAATCGGTAACAAGCAATTATACACGGCCGCGGCGACACCACTCGACGGGAAAAACGTTCGGCGCTGTTTTGTGCCCGGAGGGCCGGGACGCCGCGTCCGCCGGCTCTCTCCGCGGCCCCGGCGTCTCTCGGCCGATTGTCGTCGACGCTTCTGCCGCCGCCGGAGATATCCGCCGAAATCCGCGTGACGAAATAGCGACTGCACCGTGCGATTGTGTGTACACAATAATATTACGGTACGCGCGTTATAAGGGCGAATAATAATAATTGAATGTTATGTCGACGAGGACCGCGCGGCGGGCCCGGTGGTGCTCCGCCGCCGCCGTTTGACCGGTTTTTATTACCATTATTGTTATCACCATTATTATTGTTATTACCATTATTATTATTATTATTATTATTATTATTATCGGTGTCATCCTCTTTTGCCGGCCGATTGTTATTCGTTGTTATCGTCACCCCTCTCGCCCTCCCCACCACTCGCCACGACGACACAATGACGCGACATCGCGTACGCTGTCATGCGCGCGGCTGTATGCCGCCGCCGCGCGTTAGGACGAAAAAACGAACGATAATTATATATATACACCCACCTACCCATACGTCATTCCGTCGCGGATTTCGCGTGTCGGCCGCGGCGTCCAGAGAAACGTATAAATCAATAAAACAATAACGCGAAAATACGTATTTTCCCGGTATAAGTACGCGATTAGCGGGCGCACCGGCGGCGGCGGCGGCGACGCGACCGATGGGTCGGACCCCCGGCCTCGGACCGTGTAAACGTTCGGAAACTAAATTATCGATTGTCCACCGTACGTTTATCGTATCGTAGTTTCGAAATGCGTGTCAAACACGTCTACAAACACGGTAAACGGATGCCGGACGGGGCTCGGCTCGCCCGCCATCGATACCCCTGCGCGGAAACGTGTCGGTCACACGGTTAGGTTAGGTGACGGGCCGGCGTCGGAAAAACGGCGGTCGGACTATTCGCTGCGATTATTGCGCAGTGTATGCATTGCTCACGTATTGTCGTTTGTGTTAGTGGCGGATTCAGTTATTTGCCTAGGGCGGAGGGCAACTAATATCTGTCCATGCATTCCATATTTATGTATGGTAAACAAATAAATCAACACGAAATTAACGAACGAATGAATGCGTCGCCTGGAGTATTATGATAAGTGTGCTGTACGACCGGTTCCGAATTGAGAATTCATCAGTGAAAATGTAAAACGCGACCGAGTAAAAAAAAATTAAATTAAAAATGTAATAACCATTATGACATTAACCGTTTTAATCATTTTGTTTTCACTTTGTTATTTCATTACCCGTATTTGTATTGAAGAAAAAATGTATTTTCGCGTACAGTTAAACAAAGTGTCTGAACGCCACCTCTGATTACGGCAAATATAACGTTTGGTGGTAATTCCTTTTACCGATCAAAGTCTCGTAAAACGTGATGTTATCACAACAAGACGTATTACTGTCGTATATTTGAATCGTGTAAATACGGTTTTTTTTTGCTTGTCACCCACGGGTGTTATACAATAACTTAAATATGTATTTTTTGTTGTGCGACGCAATCATTCGATATGTTTTAACCCACCCTCTCCTCCCGTTTTTACATATTATTAGAGGTTACATTTTTTTTTAAAAAAAAAAACCTTTTTCATCAGTGACGGTTGTCCACGTCGGTCCGGATTCTCTGTAGAACGTTTTTTTTTTTTCAGATTTTTTTTTAAACCCTATTCTTGGCCAGACTGCTTTTAAACCGCGCGTGTAGAAGCCGTACGTATATATTTACGTTCGACATCGCATGTTGCTTTTCGTTTTTCGGTTTAGTAATAAAAGCGTATAAAACGCTCCGAATCGTGTCGGCTTGCGATGAAAAAAAATAAAAAAAAATACGAAAATTCGTTCCGACCGGGAGGTTTTTTTTATCTATCATAAAACCGCGTTAGGGATCAAATCCGATGGCGTATAAACCGAGTGCGCAGCGTTCACGAATAAATAATATTATTAAAAGAGATATATTGCAGATCGAGTCTGGTCGAACCCGACCGAGCTTTATGAGAACGTGAACCGAGTGAATAACGTATGTTCTCGGAGGCGTATAAAGCACAAACGGGACAGAAATGTTAAATTTAATTAAGTCTGATGACTTTTACGGTCCGACAGATCACACGGTGAACCATAAAAATAACGAAAAATCGAATTAGTGTGTACGCATACAATTTAAAAAAAAAACTTTATACGGCGTAACGACAAGTTTCCCGTCTGCGATAGATGTTTTAAATTCAAAAACAAAGTAAATTCTATTATTCCTTCTGTGTACATCCGACTATACTTTTGAATACATTTGTTAGCAGAAAAAAAGAAGATGTTGTTAATATTTGTTACGAAAATCTGGTTATAATATTTTATACTAAACGCAGTTGTATACTATATTTTGAACCGCGTTTACAATGAGTATAATAATACAATAATAGTTACGATTTTCAATAAATATCAAAAAACCAAAACGTAAATGTAAATTTAAAGCTTCACGAAGAATATATTTTCTGCTGTGCACATAAAATTAGTTTAAAATGTCGTTTGGGGAATAGTGTATCTATAGGTAGGTACCTACCTACCTAAACAAAACCCTGCAAAAATAACCGAATTATATGCACTGAACATCGAGGTTGAATTTTTTTTCCTGAAAGGACTCATCAGGGACCAAACTTATTTTATCAACAAACACGATTTACCTACCGACCTATACCTCAGAAAGATTCCAATTCACTATATTATTTTCGTTGACGATATCGTACATAACAAAATACACAAGGTGTAGAAAATAAATTGCTACGTGGTTAGACTACGATCCGATAAAATATGAAAAACAGCATAACCATCGCCTTTGTAGACGTACGCATAAAAACTTGCATAGGTACCTTTTTTTTTCTCGGATATTTTTGCATTTCCGAAGCGTACAATTCTTAATTTAAATATAAAGAAAATCAAAATATTATCCGTTATATGCCTACTAATCGAATACAATATCGATCGCCAACTACACAATGTATGTTCGTTCAATTTTTGAATTTAAATTACACGGTGCTGCTTATAGTAACAATTTAATTTCATGTCTTAAACAACGCAGAACTGAGTGTGCATCACTGTATACTGGCACAATTCTGGTGTGGCAAAAAAATTATCCGCAATAAATTTAAATTCTGTTTAATTTTTGAAAGTGAACAAAATTTGCCGCTCGCTAATATCCGTTATACCCCGATGTACTGAACACTTCACATACAAATACAGCTAATTTCATATTATTACATTAGTGTGATAATAAACTCCAATATTTAAATTTTTTAATTTAAACAAAAAACTTATTTTGGCCATTAATTTCAATAACATTTAGCTAATTTTTTTCTAACAACATATCATTAAAGTATTTTTTCCGAAACAATTCGCGATGACAAAAATAATTAACGTTATCACACTGTTATAGAATGTATTATTTCGTTGTTTGTATACGTCAACAATCCCAAATTGTTTTGACCACGGTACTTTTATTTCATACTACAAGTCGTAAAACTACGATAAAACCAATCATTTTCGGTAATGCCTGAATAACAATAATATAATGTCGAATACAATAATTAATACATTTGCAAAATTAAAGTATTTTTTTGAGATTAGCAAAACGATATCCTTGTTACTCCACAAAAATATCTGGGGTAACGAGATTACCTCTCGATACCCTTTAGTGACGCCAATTTTAACGAGTATACAATTTAATGGCAATATTATTAGAATATTATGGATTGGTTCGATACGGTAGAATTTCTCAAATATGTTTTTGATTGGTTTAAATTTTGAGCGCGGAAATCTAAATATAAGTATGTATTTTATACAGTGATTTATTTGTTCTTGCAGAAAACCTTCTTTTTTTTTTTTTTTTAATAATTTTAATATGCGTCAAGTTTTTAATGCGTATACTATACGCCGTATAGGGATGTTTATACTTAGATAGAATGGATAATGTTATTGAATTTTAATACAAATACATTTTTTTTTATATTATAGAAAATGAAAACCAATTTCCTTAAAAATAAAAACCTCTTTGAAAGCGAGTCTAAATGGTTTTTTTTTTCTTTCGAATGCTATAATAATTATTTGTTCAAATTTAATATAAATACCATAATAATACAATATTCCGTCCGCTCCCATACACCTCCGCAGTGTACTCAAAACAATATAAAGTATGTCCACTCTCGACATTAATACGATATTCGGTTTTTATTTGATATTTGTAGTTTGTATTGTTACAGTGAATTCGAATTTTTTCGATTTTAATGAAAATTGTAGTCGCGACAATAATAAATACCGAAATTACTGAGCGAAACGTAAATTATTTGTTCGTATATTTTGTAAAAAGAAAAAAAAATTGACTCATTCTTTTCGTTCGTTCAGATATGTCATTTTTTTTTTTCTTTTCTCGAAAAGAAAATAAGCTTCACGGATGTTTACATAGAATTTGTTATTCGAAATATTCGGTTCTGTTATTTAAATTCATTCCGATTCTAAATGTAAAACAATATAATATAGCTTCTTTAAACATAAGCTTCTTAATAAAATATTATTTTATTATATTTTTGGTAAATAATTCGAAAAGACTATTCTTTTATTAAAACATTGTTGTTGGTATACAAAATAATGTTATTAATTTTTGAATATTTTTGAATCATATTTCGTTACGTTTTTTTTTTTTTTTTATAACTACATTGCTACCGGTTGACAATAATTATATTAATCGATAAAAATTCGATTCCTAGATTTCGAGTAAAATTGAGTATGGTATTTTCAGTATTTAAATGGAATCGCTTAATGATGATATTATTTAAACAATTTTTAAAATGTTACCCACTTTTGATTTTCAAATTGGGATACGTCCCAAAATTACTCATTTTCAATGTTCCGAGTGCGTTCCGAGAAAAAGGTCATATTTTCAACGTAACCCAAGTGCGTCTCAGTTCATTTAAAGGTTCATTCAAGATGCACCGCGAGGAGGTAAACTGGTTTACACTTCGAAAATGTTTATTTTCTTTTCTTGACTTATACACACATTATATTTAGTTGAGTGCTATAAAAGGATTTTTTTATATATCTATTAGAACAATTTTATCTATATACTTACTATAATAAAGGTTGGTGTTTAAATGCATATCTTTTCACAAAATCTATTGTACATATTTTATTAGTCTGATGAAATTCTTGAATATTTTCTTCGTTGAATGCAATTTTCTTGCGTGTACTTCCTTTTTGTTTTCTTATTGTCTGTATGGCCGTTCTAATAGTTATTTTAGTTTCAATTTTATTTTTGTTCATATTTTTAAAAATGTATAAATACATGGGCGTTGTGTATAAAATATAAAATATTGTTTTGGGAATGGAAACTATCGTACGCATTTGTTGTCCTACTTGTCATTCCTGCCCACATGAAAATAGACAATTTTGTGCCACAACCTATATAATTTTCAATTAAATAAACCATAAATCCATTAAGTTTTCTGGCATTATAGATAAAAAAAATCTTCAACAAAACATTTCTAACAACTTATTAATTTAATAATTGTAATCCAAATACATTTTTTGAAAATATACCCATTTCTGCTTGGCAGAGATAATCTTTAGGTTAGGTTCAAATTTTGAGTGTAAAGCCGGCATTCAAAAGTGTTATATTTGACTAAATTTTTAACGTGTATCAGGATGAATCAATGAATTGATCAATGGCCATCACATTTTTTGAAATTTTTGAAAATTACAACACATCGGTACGGAAAAAATTATGGCACTACGCAACTATACGCACACGTACACGAACTTGGTTACTACAACGACTACTAGCCGTTATCTAGTTTAGTTATTATCGAAGTTGAAAGACAATGCTGATTCCCCGCCGATCAGTTTATCGATTATGAAGTCTATCAGATTTTAAATACGTATAAATAGATACCTACATGTACTGCATACAACTGCGGATGCACTCGGGCCATTCAAAATAATTTGGCAATAACACCGCGGACGTACTCGTGCTATGAAAAAGGTAACAATTAAAAACGGGACGCGCTCGCGATATCCCCTTTCAAACGAAAAATCCCTCTTTGTCAAACCAGAAAAAGCGAGAAACTCGGAAAAAGGAATAATTTGGTTGGTTTAAATTTTAAACGCGGGAATCTAAATATAAGTATGTGTTTTATTTGTTCTTGTATAAAACCTTTTTTTTTTTTTTTTAAAATAATTTTAATATTCATCATGTTTTTAATGCGTATACTATACGCCGTATATAGGAATATTTATATTTAGATAGAATAGATAACATTGTTCAAATTTAATAAAAATAACATTTTTTTTTTTTTTTTTTTATATTATATAAAATGAAAACCAATTTTCTTAAAAATAAAAACGTCTTTGAAAGCGACTCTGAATGGTTTTTTTTTTTTTCTTTCGAATGCTCTAATAATTATTTGTTCGAATTTAATATAAATATTATGATAATACTATTTGTACGATACAACGAAATATAATAAGCTTTCAAACGGCGCGGCGGCGGCAGGTCGGTACGGGCGGGGATAGGTATACATAAATTTGTTTTCGGTTTTAAACGTTTATTTAACAAGATCAATATAATATTATAATGCTAATAAATTATGCTCAGACAGTATACAAAACGCGAGGCAATATATTTCGCGTTGAACTCGCGACGTGTAAAATACCGTTGCGAAATAGGTAATATATTATAATAATATTAATATCTTTATCGGTAAAGAAATATTAATGAACCCCGCAGATTTCGGTCGGCTAATCAATCACCGGGGGTAGTTTATAAACACTGCACGTGATGTATATACGCAATACTCTAATGTACACAATATTTTTATTCGACCGACGACGATAACGTTTATCTCGCGTCACGGACCACTTAGATTGTTAAACGCCCGTTGTACTTTTGTCGTTCGGAAAACACAATTTTTTCGGACCCGCGTTGTTTTTCAGATTCTGGGTGGAGCGGACTAATGTATTGGTTTTACAATGATATTTTTTTTTTCTGCGGACAACTTATCTACCGACGGATTTTGCTCCGATTTACAACGGTTCTTATCAATCTGACTGGGGGGGGGTGGTACTTTCGGGAGATCATTCATTTGATTTTACCAGGAGTTTTCCCTCTATAAATGTAGGAATGAAAACGCGTAAGGAAAACGGGAAAATAGATAAGATGTTAAACAAATATAATTAAAGAAAATATATGTATAACGCATATGTAATTGTTTTATCCTCATGTGACACATATATTGTTGACAAAGCAACACTATTAACCGAACTCCGCTTAGAATCGTTTTTCGTTAGCAATGTTACTCGTTGCGTACAGCTTTGCATTAAATTTTTCCTCTACCTCCTCAACTTCTCGCCTACAATAATGGCCCACCCACGTGTGAAGTATGTCCGATTTTTTTTAAATTTCGTCTATTTCGACGTAAAAAAGTAACGTACACATTTTCTGTAAAATGGGTTTTATTGCGATGCACATTTTTGACGTGCTCTCAAGAAATATTTTTCGAAAAATATTACCTAATAAACATTGTAAGTTTAGAGTTTAAACTGATTTTTTTTATATACCTTTCAAAAAAAAATACAAATTTTAATTTCACCCGCACTCTCGCCCCAAACCGTACAATTGTCCCAAAATCAAATTTTATAACATTAACATTATTATTTTTTTCTCTGTCTCTATGGATATTATGATTAGTACGATCTATGTTATGCACAGGTATAATACAACAAACGATTTTCATTGAAAAATAGCATATTATTATGTATGGAAACATTTAAGTGGTATACAAAATATTTTTCCGATAAAATAAAATTATTCCATCACAATAATACTTTGTTTGAGTTATTTAACTTGCCTTATATTTAAAGAAATAATATTCAAGAGACAAGCAGACTCGTCGACGGGCAAATAATTATTCTGGCAATTAACGCAGTCAATTTTACTATCAGAAAGTTTTGCTCCGTTTTAATTGAACGTCGGGTGAATTACTCTGGTAGTTGACGAAATGGCAAAAGACTGTAATACGGACGTACGAATACGATTTTCATATTACAGAAACTTAACATATTAATTCTATACGTGCATCAAATTTCCAGCCGAATTACTAGCACTACGATTTCACTCAGTTTAACATATACTTCACTGGTACATTGGTATTATGGTATAGGGGTGAACTCAGCAAACAAATTAGAAGTGGGGGTTGAACGAATATCATCTTTGTGTCGCTGTAGATAGAAAGTAGACATAATATCTGGTACTTTTGGATTCAGAGCGTAGCGAGAGATTTATTGGTTTTACTGTGTGCGTGTTTTTTTTTTCTGTCTGTAAACAACTTTTCGAAAAGAAAACTTGCTACGATTTACTTTAAGTGTAGCATGTTTTCTGAAAGAAAATTGTATCCACTCATTGCGTTAGACTGGTAGCTTTTTGACTTTTCTATGGGAATTTAAAATAATCGTGAAAAACTGAAAACAAAATTATAGGGAAAATTATAATCGGAACATATTTACGGGATGTCGAGGCGTTACCGTTTTCATTGTTTTTAATTTTTGCGAACCAGAAATATTGATTTAATGAAAAAATGCCGAGAAAAATTTTTCTTTTTGGATATAGATGCTCTCGGAGAAAGTCGTTTTTTGATTTTCCAAGTAAGGAATCCAGTAAGAGGTATTTTAGGAGGAGATTTCACCTTTTCTCTCCCTTGCGTTTACCTTAGTCAATATACGATTATAATATAGGCCAATTTTATTTATAAACAAAATAAAAATTACAGTTATCAAGCCAATAATTATCGAGTGTTTTGGGAAACGAAAAATATCGAGGCGATTTCCCTCGTCAATAATATTATTCTACTATGTGTACATGAAGTGAATTACAACGCAAGAAACTATGTAAGCAAACAATTTGACCGGCGTCTACTTTTAAATTCGATATACATATTTTTTTTACCGTATTCACTATTCATGTTATCGAACAAATGCTCTTTTTACGCAGACAAGCGAATATATACTCGTACATGTATAATATTATTTTTTTTCTAGGGCACATGTTTTTTGTATACTTGCACACAAAACCGGACGGATATAATCATATTAAAATATCCGCACTACCACCTGACCGTCATTCAAAATGTAAAAAAAAAATCCAATAAGCCGGACATATTCGCACCTTGGGTAGGCTACAGTTGTAAGTGGGAAGTCGGACAAGTTATATGGGGTATAGAACATTGAGCAACGCTAAACTACTACAATCGAAAAACGATTCTGTGCTTGAGAGGTTGTGTTGTAATAGTTTTTTGTGTTTTGCGTTTCTCGTGTAGCCAAAAGGTAACCCAGTAATCATCAAAAATAAAACCGGCGATCGTCATTTGTTGTCATCTGGTTAATCTGCAAGTCCATCTGGTAAACTACGTATCGTTTGAGAGGTACAATAACATGATCAAATCTGAGCATTTTTCCTGACCAAAAGAGCGTTTCCTGAGAAACACACGTGCAAACATAATATTATTATCTTAATAAAACTAGTGAGCGGCTCCTTCGTTACACGCGACTTGAAATTAAATATTATAATATTTTTTACAAGTCTCCGGTACACATGTTAAAACGGTTTGGCCGGTGGCGTAGCCGGCGAACGGACGTGTCTGGTAGGCCCGGGTCTGCAAACTTTTCTCCGAAAAATAACACAATTTCGAAATCAAAAAATGTGTTTTAGCAGTCTTTCCCGTTGAAGGATTTATATTGTTTTATCTTGGCCTACCCAGAAACACACTTCTCGCTGCTCCTCTGGAACGGGCCGGTACTAACGCGATGCGTGTATAGCCGTTCCCAATAGAAATCGGTCGGGCGGCGCCTTTTCGGATACAATATAATATCGAAACGATCGACGGCGTGATTATTACGGACGGAGGAACGGTCCGGGGAACGATTTTTGACGTGTGTATTACACGGGATTATTATTATCTCGTATACGCGCGAGATGGGTGTATTTATTTTTTTTACGCGCCGCGTATATTATTGCACGCGACGTTGTTCGCTTCTTTGTACAATGCTCGTACGGCCTATACCTATGTACGCAGTTGACTGGTCGCGCCGTCGTGTTTACCTCCCGCGAATTTTTTTTCTATTGTAGACGGAGAGAGAGAAAAAAAAAAGAAGAAAAAAAAAAAAACGGCCGCCCAGACTTCTATATTATTATACAATATTATTTCCGTGTGTTTACCCGGGGGCCGTTCGCCGCCGCCGCCGCCGCCGCGCCTTTCAGACGCGATTAATTTCATCCTTTCAACATTATCGGCCCGCAGCATCTGACAGCGCGCCGTGCACACACACACACACACACACACGGTACGCGCGCGATATTGTGTACAAATATAATAATATGACGTGTACCTACGGGCCGCACAATGTTAATAATCGCAACAAAAAACCGCAACCGTGATGCGCGCGTCGTCATATTTACCGTACGCGCGGCCGGCGCGCACGCTGTACAACGTACGAATGTAACGCGCGCGCGTACGCGGCCGCACACGGGGATCCGACAGTATAATGGTAACGCGTTCCCGCGCCGCGCGTCGTTATATTGTGTGCGCCCCCCGCCCCCTCCACAAACACACACACACGCACGCACACGCACAGCCCCTCCCGCCGACGTTTCGGGATATTTTTTACGATCAATCACACCGTAACCCATACGGCGTATCCCGGCCGCATTGTGCGCGGGGCGCACCGGCGTTATAATACGTTATAGAGATAATAAACTTTTTCGGCATTTATGTATACATATACACACGTATTGTAGGTATCTTTTTATTGCTATTATTATCCGTTTCCCACAACCCTTCTGGGGTTTTTTTTTTTTTTTTCTCTTTTCGCACAAAACAAAAACCTTTCGTCGTCGTCGTAGTCGCGACTGCTGCACCGGCGACATAATAATTATTGTAATATTATCGGGAAATCTCCGCCGCCGCCGTCGTCGTCGTCGTCGGCACAACCGTATGTATGGTAGTATTCGGACGTTTTTTTTTTTTTCATTTTCTAAAAAAAAAAACATCATAATAGTAATAAATATTTTATCTGTCCCGTAATATCTCGATGTTATATTCTCTGTCCCGGTGTCGTTGACAAAAAAAAAAGAATTAAAAAAAACGACACTGCCTATTATATACTATATGTGGATATGTGGATGGCGTACAGAAAAAAAAAAAAAGGATAAAATATGCCACTGTGGGGTTTTTTTTTTTTTTTTTTGTCGAGCGATGTCGCCGTTCGATAAGCCCCGCGCGTATATAGTAAAGGTTAATCAGTTATCGTGCACAACGGCAAGCATATAAGTACTTGAGCGCGAAATCGTCGGAAACGAATTGAATATTCCGCCGAGTGGGTACCGGCTTGTCCGCGTTTACTACGAGTGGGGTATATACGTATGATACGAGCGCGCAATACGCTCTCCTGCAACATCATAATAACAATAATACTACGGTTCTGGCGACGAATTTTTGTCCCGATGAAGTACATAAAGGACAGAAGTCCTTTATTTTCCTTTTCCGAAGGCACGCGGTTTCGTGTCTCTTTACCCGCGCTATCGAAATCCGTACAGGTACGAATCTCAAAACTCGAAAAATCTCATTCACTGCAGAATGCCGCACCTGATCTCGTACATCATACGAATAACGAAATAACAATCACACGTCCTGTACACTGTACATAACATATAATAGAGTTGAAATCCCTACAAGACCTCTATCTCGTCGTGTATTATTCCGGTGACACTTGTTAAAATTAAACTCTATATGAGAA
This sequence comes from Cinara cedri, assembly GCA_902439185.1. NCBI lineage: Eukaryota > Metazoa > Arthropoda > Insecta > Hemiptera > Aphididae > Cinara > Cinara cedri. Next base: position 975,260 of record CABPRJ010000959.1, on the reverse strand, counting down.
TTTCTGATTAAAAAAAAAAAAAATCGTAAAAATACTGAGATAATATTATTTAATATTACGTATCTTTGAGTTTTTTTTTTCTCGTTTAATAAAAACATCACGGGCGTACGTATATAAATTCGAGTTAAAAAATGGTTAACGAGATACTTGGATATAAAGTATCTGATTTTACATGTTTCTTTATTATTTACATTTTGAAATATTAATATAATATTATATTGAAATATGTGTCTATACAATTTTTTTTTTCGCACATTTACCTACCTGCAATATAATTACAACTCGAAAACCCGAAACCGGATATCGTACGTTTTTAGAAAATACTGGTGCCTATATTATAATATTTTTAAAAGCCAACCGACCTCGAGTGCGTTAATAATATCATTATGTGTATATCATTAATTTCGGTAACTATCGTTCTTATTCGCCATCGTCGGTTCCCCTCCGATTGTTGAATAGTCACGCGTTTAATCAAGATCGATTAGGGATAATTATGCGTCTTTTTTCCCCGTTTCGGTTTTACGATTCGCGTTTGTCGGCACACGATTATGCCGCGAACAGAATATATTATTTTACGTCGGTGACGGTTGACAACAAAAAAAAAAAAAAAAAAAAAAAAAAAAAAGGAAATAAACATTCAAACATTACAATATAAAAGTATCCGGATCATATCATTATTATCGGCCTAGTCATAAGTGTGTTACGCGACGATAGGCGTAACGTGATGATTTTCGACGGCCCCAACAAAACTGTTTACATATGCATACATACATGATTGTAAGTGCCATCGCTCCCACACCCTTTTTAAAAGCATTAGGTTGCCTATCCGAACCGCTATATTTTCCGAAGGATCGAGGGAGATTAAATATTGTTGTAGTTACCGACGTAAACAGTGAATAAACAACAGTAATAATAATAATAATTGGCTCACGCCCGCAGTAATACCTGTATACAGTAAAATTAATTGTTTCCGATTATTAATTTTGGAGCAGATTGAATAATAATTCCAGGTTAGGTTAGGTTACCTAACCCCTAACCCAACCTAACCTTATACAAATATGGAAATTAAAAATTAATGTTTTTCGGCACAGTTACACTCTATACAGTACGACACGCGCAATTTCCGAATCCGATATGTATTTCTATCGATTAGCATT
>CABPRJ010000959.1:943149-970143 GCA_902439185.1 Cinara cedri | reverse complement strand
ATTTTTTTAAAAAAAAAAAAAAAAAAAAAAATAATAAAAAAATGTTCTACACAATGTGCAACGGTATTCCGTGAATGTATATTACTCTGCGCATACCGCCGCGTTTTTACTTTGGTTTTATGAAAAAAAATACAAAAATTTTAATTTATATACGCAGAATTCGAAAACAAAAGACAAATACGCGCGATGGTTTGCACCGAGGTTTTCGGTGGCAAGGTAATTTATAATAAATTGGCTATTAGACCAACTCGGCGACGATCGGTTCAAAGAACGTAAATTAATAAATTTTTTTATTATTTATAGCTTAGGGAACATCAACATACATTTGAGACTGCCGTAGCGTATATCTATGGTCTCGAGTAATGCGACTGCGTGGATTGTTACAACTTGGGGTGGGTGAGTATACTTTTGTTAACTACATGGGCTGTCAAAATATCACTGTGCGCTACTGTTTGGGAAATAAAAAAATATCGAATACAATTAATACAATCAGGGTTGGATTACTTAATAAAAACAATGTATCTTGTTATACTTTCTATCGGAAATACATTCCCTTGAAAGTGTCCTAACTGACGGCTCATTACGGCCAGCTAATAGCCTAAGTCCTACTGCAGCTTTTGACAGCACATTGCAGGGCCCTAAACTAACCTAATGCGATATCTGATGGTTTTTTTTGAAAGCTCCTCGACTGCGTACAGCAGCTTATTGTAAGCCCTTCAAGTAATCATTTACAGCTTAATAGAACATTTAACAATATCTTATGTTGCATTAGACTCGTTATCGAATTTGTCTTAATCCATTTGTTTAGTGGCCTACCAGGAGATTTTCCAGTGTCCCGATAGTCTATAGTCTAACCCCGAATGCAATATATTCTCTCCGAAAAATATAAAAATGCATTAAATGACCGAAAAATGTCCGCTTGGTATACATTTTCTTAAAAATACGAAATAGAAATGGTGCTATCAATTTCTACGTTCCGTGAAACAAATTTATATACGTACCCGCAGCGATTTAGAACGTATTAGAGCAAAAAAAAAAAAAAAAATGAAAACGCAACAAGTTCCGGGCCCTATTATTAATATATTAGGTACGTGTTTTATGTAATAACATTAACTTGCTGGGGGTAGGTAACGAAATCATGAAACTGTCATTTCAAATACATACATCCATATAATATACGCGAATTTCAATATCATGTATTAAAATCGAATGTATCACTAATTCTATCCATTGTTAAATTGTACACAAATCGATATCGTTTTCGGAAATATTAAACCGAGTCCGAAATAATCAAACCAATATGATAATATCCCGCAGAAAACACCACGAAGTGTTTGTAGCTTAAGTCTCCCAAAATTTCATTAATGTCAATTTACAGGAGAAGGAAAAATTGAAATCAGTTTCCCAAACGTACATTTCAAGACTAACATAATATAGAACACGATGGATATAAAAACATAATGTTCGTAAAAAATATCACACAGTTATGACAGGTCTATTACAAGAAAATGGATTCAATATACCAAAATTAGACTGTAGACAAGACTGTTCTGCTGTTTCTGCTGTTTTCGTTTTAAATTTTTTTTCTAATCAGTTCAATAAATTTTGAGGCTTCAGTAGTTTTTTTGTTTATATTTTTAGTGCTAACACAAGAATAGAATATTTCTATGTCAAAAATGAAATAATGTATTTAATTTTGAGTGAAAACTTTCACAACTATTAGGAAATAGTCACCGATTAATATAATTTAATTACAAAGATTGCAAATCTTATCGCCGGATTCGATTCAAATATATTATTATAGGTACAGAAAAATGTAAATACACTGGATTTAATTCAACACTTAAAATCATAAAGTCTGTTCAATTTTAGCTTTAATGGATTTATAGTTTATACTCAGGATTTTAAGAGATTATTGAACTCTTGTTCGGGTATAATATATTGCGATGCGATTTAAATAATTATTAAACAGATCGGGACGGTAAAATCGGATGTTTTGAAAATGAAAATGAAAATTGTTTCATCAAATTTTTCAAAAACACACGATTTCCCGGAAATTCCATTACATCGCTATACTTATGTACCCTGCGAATCTAATCAATTTATCTTCAGTTTCGGGGGCCATCGGGGCCAATCGCTGTTCCGAACAGCCTCTTCTGTTCTTCTCTTTGTCATTCGTCACTATATTCTTTCGGGTAATTGAATCTGGAAATCTTGTCGGTTTAGTGTGGCTATCCATCTTTATTTTTACCGGTTTTCACTCGAGTCTAATTCGGCGTTGAAGTAAATACGCGGTATCAATTTTCGGGTTCCGGGATTAATATTACGTACATAGGTACAATAATAATATGATCCGCGAATAACAATATAAAATAACAAAGTTCAATTTTATTCAGAACGGACAAGGGTCGCGCCGTTATTTTGCGGTACTCGGGCGAAAACTACTTCAGTACCATCTGTGTCCAGTTTTCAATCTATATAATATTATACACACACACACACACACACACACACACACAGGTAGGGGGCTTTCTGTGGACTTTATGGATAAACTTTCGCGGATAAATCCCTCGACCCAAAATCGTGATCGCGAAAGGAAAAAATACATCACGTGTGTGGCATGTATCCCGCCGCACTCAAAATTTAATAAAAACAAACTCGTCCTTATATGCTAGCCGCGGTATACGATATTTTTTCAAGTAAACCGCTACCAGGTACACATAATAATACATTATACGTATAGGTATTTTTATCCGTTTCCATTAAATGAGTCTATATTTGCTTTCGTGTAACGTCATCGTGCAGTATAAAAATAATACGTTTTTATTATTTGTTTTCGATATTACGGGCGGCCGTGGGTAAAACATACACGTACACGACGGGAGGGTAGGAGTTCAACACCTCCCCCCACCGGAAATTTGAAAAACGCGTCCGGTCGCATATGTAGTTCAAAACGGTCCGTTGTGGTTTACTATTCGTCTCCCGGAATTTATTTTTCCCGTGCTCGTTCTCGATAGGTATTAAGAGGTTTGCAGGGGTTCGGGAATCATACATATAGCTGTATTACACTTGTACATTGTATTAAAATGCGATTTTAGCGCGGCACGGCAAAACGTTATTTTTTTTTTTATTACGATTTACGACCCGGTAATACACGTTACCGCGGACTATTGAAAATATATAATTCGGTTATTATTAACATATTAACAACGCGTATAAAACCCTCTACCACAATAGGTATTGATATTTAAAAAACAAAAAAAAAACCGGGTTAAGTTAATGGGTTTTCAAAAATTATTTCTAATGGTCAATTATTATCGTGCGCCCATCATCATCAGTTTTCATTCAACACAATATTAATTATGCAGGTATTATAATGTACTGGGTGTAGGACTATACAATATAGATACAATAGGTACACCTACGCTTTACACGCATAACACGACGCTAAAAGTTACATCGAAAATATTATAATATTATGTTCTAACGATTATGTTACGAGATATAGGCGTATTTTTATTATTCCGAAACACGCGGTTTTGATATCGATGATAATTAATTATCATGTACCTACGCGTAGGCGGGACCGGACAGGAGAGACAATAATAACCGTTAGGGAGAGAGGCCGGCCGCTGTTGACCCACCGAGAAAAAAAAAATTATTTAGGCTTGTCAAAATCAGATATATCATAATTCTATTTCTCCGATAAGTCAAGACGATCCGGTCGATTTTTTAGATTCTGAGCGGAGCGTGTATTGGTTTTACAAATGTTGTTTACTTTTTTTTTATGTGAATAATTTTTCTACCAGAAAACATACTCCGATTATCAAGTACAGCATCTTTCCTGAAAGGAAATGTTCTCTGAATGGTACTATAAAGAAGTCATTTTTTGAAATTTTTTTTAATATTCGAGATAATAAGGAAAACCTGATACTTTTGTTTAAAAAAGATTAAAAGATTGAAAATAAGATTGTCATTGGCAACCGTTTTTATTTATTTCTTGTTATTAGTAAGCTTTTATTATTTTAATCATTTTACCATAATATGACATAATATCATAAATTGTACTGTTGACAAAACAACATCATCAACTGAACTCGATTCGGAATCGTTTTTTCGTTAGCAATGGTTTTTTTGTTGCTTACAGATATACATTAAATTCCCGTCTGTATCCTATCTTTCCAACTTCCCACAGCAGCGGTTGCACTCACGTGGAAAGTATGTCCGTCCTTTTTAACTGTTATATTATATAGATTCGTTTAACCATCGTATATTCACGTAATATTTCAATATATTACACTTATGCCGTGCACTACGAACACAACATATTAATATTTTAAATTTCAAAAAGCGACTCCGGTCCCACGTTTAAATTCTAAAAGAAAATATTTTTCGGAAAACGTTAGTGTGCGTAACACCAATGTTTTACTTTCGCGACGTTTTCTGCGTGATGTGTGTGCGGAGTAGCTAATTTTCTCGAAAAAGAAGCCCGGATAAAATCTTTGGTAATGTTTTTGTATAAAATCAATACCGTGGTTTACAGCGTTTACACACTTGTGTAATATATTTAGTGCACGAACGACAAAAAAAAAAAACCTTTATGACTATTACATAGAAAAATCGACGCAGCCAGTACTAAACACGATAGTAAAATGGAAGGTTTTAAAAAAAAAAATTTTAATGGTTATATTTCATATATGGCCGGATATAAATTTGAACTTGCACTGTGCACCGAGTGTTTGTTTTAGTTATCATTTTAAAACGAAACGAGTTATTGGAATTTGAAAAATTCAAAATGATCAGATTTTAGAACACTATAATGATAATGTAACTCGTGTCGAAAAACTAAAACCATAGTCGCATAGTACAAGTTTTCCTATTTCGTGGTAAAAATCGGTTTCCTCACTAGGGTAGTTTTCAACTGAGCAAGACAATCGAATTGCGGGGGTTATCTGCACGTACCTTTAACTACATCCTTACCTCTCTTATAGGCCTACATCAACCCGAATCCGGGACAATCAAAAACCCGCAGTGCGCATGCGCTATAACAGTTCCGTCCATCGCGATTGGATAACAGGGCCGTTAATTTGCCGCCGATTTCTACGGATTTTCAAGGAACACGTCTTAAAATTGTTATTCGATACACTTCCTATAAGTATTTGTGTTTTTTTTCTTTTTTTTTTTTTCTTTTTTTTATTCTTTTTTTAAGCATAGGCGTATAAATACGAAAACGCAATGTTATCCCGGCGACTTATCCGGGGGCCGGGTCGCGTTACGAAAAAACCTAAACAACCGCGCGTTTGAAGTATAGTAAATAAATAATACGTCGTATTGCATATAGGGTGTACGTGATAGGCGGTACAGGTCTACACCGCGCGCGCGGTATCCGGATCGTGTTCGCGCGAAAACTTTTCGGCAATTAGGTCGCGGAAAATTATTCGAAATAAATTGCGTACTCTTATACCCACAGGTATAAATCCCGTTCCTCATTCCGCATTTACCCGTGCACCGACTTCCGGTTAATCGCGCACGTGGCCGGCCCACTTTATACGCAGGTTGCCTAAATATACATACATTCGTATACCTGTATATTATAGGTATATAGGTGTAAGTACCTATACAGACCAACCAGCCTTTTTCGAGTCTTCGATCAAAGCGGATAAATATATTGCCGACCGATGCGGGACTATTTTTTTGAAAGAGTAACGCTGCCGCCGCCGCAACGGTAGTGTGTGCACAATGTAAATATTAATATGAAAGTCCGTAACGTTTCGATGAAAATTTTCGGGATTTCGAAATAACAAAAACACATTGCTGTGATTGCTGCAAACTTTAATATAAACGGTATTCGTATTACTCCTATTGGATGACGAAGGGGGGTGAGGGAGGTTGGGTCACTAATCACTTTTGAAAAGATCGTATTCATTCCCCTCCCCGCGGTCAAACCTTCACCGGTGAATAATTTATAATAAATATTATAATACGCCATTGCAATGTCGGGCAGACATATTATGGAATTAGGGCCGGATCGACGCGGTGAGTTGCCGAACGATATAAGCTCGGCGAACCGCGATGAATTTCATATTTTCGAGCCGATAAACATAAACACACTTGTACAAAAATGTAATACCCATTAATGTATGTCACGAAACACGGGAAATTGTTCGCTAAAATAATAACGAAATAGTATAACAAATGATACAGTAGAAACGGGATACAATTGAATTTACGCTGTCAACCGTCATTATGATCATTATGATCGCGTTTATAAATACACCGTACACACAATTTTATAGTGCTCTTCTTTTTGTTATTTTCTGAATTTTTTTTTGTAATTTGGACGTTTGTAAATTTAGCAAAAGCGAACGTGTCGTTCAAACGTTTTGAGGGTAAAATTACTCGAGTCGGGCTACTTTAAATCATAATTTAGATCTGTTCTAGTTCTCAATCTGGCACGGATAGAATCGCACGTGTATTGGCCGTCGTCGGTGATTGGTATATATCTAACAGGTAGGTAGGCAAATATTCTCATGTCATAATCTAAACGAAGTAAGTAAACTTTCAAATGAATTTTAATAATAATATATGAACTGTCACATCGAATCAATAGGCAAACAAAAAAATAAAAATAAATAAAATATTGAAAATCACAGAAGTTATACACATCATTTAATCTTATCGGATAATTGAATTAATCTACACAAATGTTTTGAGTAAAAAATATTTTTTTTGTTTTTTTTTTTTTTAACTTGGCGTTAAAACTAACAGTTCGTGCCCCGATTTGTGTACAGAATGAAACCAGTTTATTTCACCCTCGCTACACTTTCCCAATGTTTTTGGATGTGTTGTGAAGTTTATGACGTTCAGATACTTCAACGTTTTAAAGTATAATACGTCGACTGCTTATTACTACAAGTATGTCGAAAAGCACAACGGTGATGATCGGGAGTATAAGCGTTTGCATATTGTTTTTGGTGACACCTACCATATTCTGAGTAAGAAACAAATTATTGGTTCCATACTACACTAATATCATACATATGGCATATTTATTTGAATAAAAATTTGGTCGCTATTTTATTGCGAATTTGGTACTTATTGATATTTTGCGTTGATTTTCAAAACAGTACGATTAAAAAACGCGTCCGAAAAAGACAGTCGTTATCGCCGATTTTATCGGACAATTTCGTACGCTTCAAATAATTTGATTATTTTGAAATCGTGAAAACATTTTATTTTGTATATTTTCCAATTTTCGACATTAATATGTCTTATAATGTCTGGGGGTAAAAATAAAAATAAATTGCGTAATGAAAAAAATGCAACGTTTTTTTTTGATCAAACAACTGAGAAAAACAATATAATAAATTCCCGTTGTGAAGGGATGTGTACAGTAAACTAAGCCGCAACGATAGTTTCCCTAGCAACGAATTATTTCGCGAAGTGAAAACTAACGGAGTGACGTGTTACAACCAAATACACATTCGAACATTTCGACGTTAAACATTCACACAAACACGGCAAAATCATAATTCGTATTATATACCTACTCACAATCACTTATTGCGTCGGTATATAAATAAATAAACCTCAAGATCAGCAATATGTTTTACGGGACGCCTTTTAATGATCCGACGTTTTTCGCCAAAAGAGAAAATTTTTTTAGCGCCGTGTACAGCGCTTATTCCGGTGATTTTTCGGCGATAAAAATTAACTCCTTTTTTTTTTTTTTCTGACGCCGACACTTACGAGCCCCGGCGAACGATATACACGCATCGTCGGACGGATACGGGGGATAAAAACAGTAAAAAAAAAAAAGAAAAAGAAAAAGTACTACAATACAACCCACTCGATCGGAAGCCCTCTTTTTAAGAACGGCGAACCGGTTGCGCGGTACGCGCAAAAATGGGCGTTACCCGTCGTATTTCCCGACGGATCCGGCAACATGGCCGCGGGCCACGGCGGCGGCGGCGGGTATTACGCCGCGCGTACAAATACCCGTCGGCCAATATTATTATTATATTATTTACCCGGCGTATAAAAAAAAAAAAAAAATCCGAAAATAAAAGTAATAGCTATCCGCGGTAGGTATTAGCCATTATTCGGGCCATTAGCCGGTTTATTTGATTAGTGCAGCGTACATAATATAATATGTTTATTCCGATAAACATTTGTCGCCGCTGCAAATCCGGCCGCGGCGGTGTCACCGGGAGACGATATTTATGGCCCGCGAACAAAAGCGGAACGGTACATAGGTACACGCCGTATTTATTGTTATCATTATTATTATTATTATTATTATTGTCGTTGCGGTTCCGCGGGCTTATATTGTGTTGAGCGGCGGCGGCGGATTATTGGCCGCGGGTAGAATATTTTTACATTTTTCTTTCCTTTTTTTTTTTTTTTCTTTTATTACGAAAAACATCGCCGCCGCCCGCGTGGCGTTCCGCCGTTTGTTCGCCGCCGCGAAACGAGACGTGTCCGCGGACGGATATACGCGACGCTATTGATACACGGCGACGTCGTGCGGCGTTATCGAAAAGTCCGCCGGAAACGCGCGACGGACGCGGGCGTCCCGTTTCTCTCCGCGGCCCGCGACGCGTTCGTTTTGCAAACAGCGAGAATAAGACGCGCGCGCCGTGAGGATTAAATGTTTTCGACGTTTTAACCACGCGAAGAAAGGGCTGAAATCAAACCGCGGCTTGGGTCTAAAATGGCCAACAGCTTTTACGATCAATTCTCGGGAAATCAAGAATAAAACGCATTTTCGGGCCTTTTTGATATCGCAATAGTAATTTGTCTAACAACGTTGGTCTTCACGAATCTCTGCACGCTAATGATTATTGAGACACGCCATTTTACCATCAAAAGCAAAAACAATTTTATATGATTGCCCTTTCACCAAAAAGTGACGTTGGCCCTTTTTGACTCAAGCTCCAGCTGGAAAAATCCAGCGAAAACGTCACTACGATTATTTTCAGAAAAAAAAAAATCAACTCAGTTTTCCCTCCGGTTTGGCAATTGTTGAGAAAACTATTTAAACACCCGACTAAATACCGTTCGCTACCGGATACCATCGTTGATGATGTTGGCGATCAGAGGAAGTCTTTCGATCAAGAAATTATACAGACAAAAACATAAATAAATCAAGAAAAAAAAAATACTCATGGAAGTAAACCTAAAACGTTTACCGCTACACCGAGAAGTTAAAATCAAAATAAATAAATAAAGAAAAAAAATACAAATGGTAGGAGATCCAGTTACATAGTGATCTGCAACTCGATTTTAGAGCGCTACAAATGCCACGAAATGGTATTCCTAAAACCTTAAACATATAGTATTGTCGATTCATTTTTATTGGAATTGGAATATTTCGAGAGTGAATTTAAATTATATTTATTTTATTTTTCGGAAGGTATTTAATCAATTGAAGGCATTAAATATCTGTAGTTTTTAATTATACTCCTGAAACGCGAAAAAACTAGGGTTAACTTGAGATTTAAACAAAATATTTTGATTAGCAAATGATGAATTATAATATTTATAGCGTACGTATTGGAAATATACGAAAACAATTAACAAGACAATTTAGTTTTTGTAAAATTAAGAAAGAGAAAAAAAAACAATTATATATTAATAAATTCACGTAGATTCGACAATACTGTATAATTAATTGAAAAAATAATCTATAATTTCACCTATTTTAAACGGGTAAAACAAAATTAAAAATAAATTTAAACTCTAATTTAAACGTCTTGATAAATAATATTATTTAATACATTGGATTTTTTTATTATTATTATTATTATTATTATTATTTTTGTTTTTTTAAGATAAGATAACATAACGGCTAATTATAACTTTTTGCAATTACTATTATAATTGTTATTATACGTAATAAACTTATTAGGTTTAATAATTATAATAATAACTACGCGAGACTTTTGCAAGTTTTAATAGCACTTTTCTTAATGGATCAATACAACGATAATTTGTTTTTAATATCAAACTGATTATACACGCTTTGTGATGGAATACGCGGGGTGAAACGAACTTTTTATACAATGTTGTCAATATATACATAATGTTATAATATAGCGTGACGGTAGTGGCGCGAAGCTAAGAAAAAAAAAAATAAAAAAAAATAGCATATAATTATAAGTAAAAATAAATAGCCACTAACGTATAGTAACGGGAAACCGAGTTGTACCGTTGAAAAACCGTGCTAATTTGTGTTAATCCGTCGGCAAACTCTACAGGGCAAACGGCTGAACATGTAAAGTATAAGGTACCAATCGATTAGAAATATTGCGCAGATGAAAACACGGGAACCCGCAAGCAGATTGATTAGATGGATTAAAAGTTACAACCAAAAATGTTCCGAGTACTTTCAAGACCGATTTTTCGTGTTTAACGAAAATATCGTAAAATATCTACTCTCGTTTTTGCGGCGGCGACCACGTAAAATATAATTGTCCCCAGATCCGCCGCTTATCCATCCCGCTACTTTCGTTGCTGCGGCGACGACGACGCCGGACCCTCTGTTTGGTGGAAAAGATGTTTACGTTATAGTTTTAGAAAAAAAAAAAAAAAACTATTTACAAATGAAAATAACAACAGGATGTCTGCGATGCAAGCTGAATTATTATTATTATTATAAACCTTATTATATAAAATTATCGTGTCACGTGTTTGTGGTCGGTACCTCCGAAACGGCTGGACCGATTTTCATGAAATGTATATATATATATACACGAGTAACATCAAATAATTAGCTTAAAATATAAAAAATATAATTTTTTTTTTTTTTTGTTGATTTGTGTTACCCCGGTAACAGGGATGAAAAAAAAATGGTGATTATTTACAATTAGAAATTAGTCGGAAAACATCATATGATCATCAAAATCGGTCCAGCCGTTCTTGAGTTATAAACGGTGTAACTAACCCGACTTTGTTTTATTTATATAAGATTTTTGTTTATTCGAGGATTGAAAAGAAAACTATTATAATTATTAATATTACTATTATTTACACTATTCAAAAAGTCAGTTTTATAATTTCACTCAATTTTTATGAGCTGCATGTTGATCATTATATAAAACACAAGTGATCGTATACCTACTCGTTTGGAATTTACGGAATCATTATGCGATGGTCATTGGGGTCTCCGGGGGGAGGGGAGGCACTTCTCTCACTAGAATTTTAAATTCGTTTTCCCAAGCATTATCTGTTACGCGCCAATTTAGTAGACATAGAATTTAATTTTTGACAAATAGAATAAAACTCTCTTGAATACAATAACCGGGTTATTTTATCTTGTTGTTCGAGTGTTCACATGACGATAAATTACTGGCCGATACACGATAATATACTTTTTGGCCCCCTCCCTGGCGTGTCTGTAAACGCCCATGATGATGGCATTCAAATAAATTCTATAGAGGTAAATTTAATATTGTGCGGAAATTGAAAGGAATAGAAATGAACTGAACATGATGGAACGATTCAAAATCAACACGTTGTTCATTAAATTATTGTACAGAAGTTAAAATTTTACCTATAAGATTTTTGTATTCGTTATTGCGCACCGTTGCGTTATTCATAGGTACTTATAATTATTATTTATCGATTTATTCGTACGAAAAGTTATATTTTATCGACGGATAAACCTATTAAATGGAAATTTTAATTTTCCCTTAAGTACGTATTAAGTTGAAACTTTTCCCATATAATATATAGACTAGCATTTTCCATCGGCATACCTACGCGTATTATTGTTTATAATAGTTTCCCAGAGCTATAGCGAGTTTTAGATTACTATTACAGCTCCGCCATATATATATATATATATATATATAAATACTCTATAAGAAAACTGAGAAAGACCAATAATAATGCGCGGGTCGCAACAAAAATTACTCCGCGCAAAATTAAAATTAACAAAACTATATTATTATATTGAAGTTTTAATGTACCCATATACAGGGTCATTCAAATTTCACTATACAGATTGCAAATTGTTCATGAAATACTTATTAAAAAAAAAAAAAAAAAAATGTATGTAAGTTTACGGGTTGAAAGAACAAATGTTCAGTAGTTCTTGACTTCTTTTTGCTTTAGACCATTATAAAATGGAAGCTATTATATTGAAAAAACTGCACTACAATATCTACATTATATTTCGAATTACAGCTACCTACTGACTTTCTAATTAATTTCCATACTGTATGTATAGACAAATTTATACAATTTAGACTATAGGTAAAATTATTTCATTTAAATTATAATAAACGATTTAATAAATTAGGTTTTTTTTAACCGTGCATGTTGAAAGCTACAGGCAGTTAGTCGGTAAATATTATGCTCTAAATTGGCTTTTAAAAAAAAAAAAAACTTACAAACTCGGCATCTGGACCGATATAGAGATTTAAACTTTCTTTAGAACCTATATACATGCACTATATTATATTGTACAATATCGACACGACTAAATCTTATCACAAATCTAAACACTTTATACGGCGATAAAACGATTTTTACCGCGTCGTTGATTGCAAAGCCGTCAACGTTACCTACACGACACAAACGCTTAGTAAAATATTAAACGGTTTATTTTCGGCCTTAAACGATAACGCGTCGACATTCGTGACGACAACCATGGCGCGTCGACACTCGTATATTACCAACCTCCTCCTCCTCCTCCTCGGCATCGGTTATTCTTTTTATTTATTTATTTATTTATTTATTTATTTATTTATTTATTATTATTATTATTATTATGTTTTTTTTTTTTTTATTGCACAACGTTCAATGTGTTCCCGCTTCTTTTGTACTTTATTATATTATATAATATACCAGTGCGTCGTAAAACGTCTAAACTGTAAACGTCAAGTCATATATGACAGTATAAATAATCGCAGTAGATTGAAACGGTGCCCCGGAGACGACAATGAAAAACATGCCTGTGGCCGTTGCGAAATCCCCGCGATAAAAATCTTCAACAGCCACTATACTGTATACGCGGCGGCACATTCTCTTTATATTGTTATTATTATTATTATATGTTACTCGGAGGGATAGGCTTGTAGTAGCAGAGAGAGAGAAAAAAAAAAAAACGAGTAAGACTGTACGCGCCAAAACAAAAGCAAACGAGCCACTTAAGGCAAATAAAATAATATATATATACTATAAAAGGACTGTTGCAAAGATTATAGGTACTTGCTGCAGGGAGCCGTTTATTGGCTTAAAGCCAAACTACGTCGTCGTAGGAAACAAAATTAAATTTTCCACAAAACTGCTTTGCGTCGCGGAACAATTATTATTATTGTTATTATTATTATTATTATTATTATACCTCTGCGATATTTCCGGGCAGCTAACATTCATTTAAGACGTATTGTTTTAATATAATTTTTTATATTACGTTTTGGATATAAAAATTAAAAATTATTCCCTTCACACAGATATCACGCGTGTTATCATAATATACATATATGCTATAGGGATATGTGTTGAGTGAACAATATTATTATTGTATGAAAATATTGAAAATTATTGATGTTCGCAGTTTAACGAATTTTAGACTGGAAAAAGTTCTTAAATCAAAGATCTCTTCCTACAATAAGAATTGATCATTTATACAGTCAATTTTTAAATTTTAAAAATTTTCGGAATTTACGGTAAATTTCCAGTCAGTTTTCGTGGATTTGTCACGTAATGGCCACGTCCAACCCAGGTGTCACCCGAAGTTCTGATCTCCCGGTACGAAATTCTTTTTCCCCGCTATCATAAAAAGGGCGACCTCCTTAGTATCATCTAAATAAAAGATGTCAATTTTTGATCCGAATAAGTCTTCAGGTTAAAAATCAGTGTAGTCCAAAAAACAAGAATGTATAGGAATTCCAAACAAAATGGGTAAAATAAAAATAGAATTGCGACGTTTTTTCCCAATTATTAAGAAAACTAAAAGCTAAATTTAAAAAAAACCTTTCCAATGCATTAACTAGAAAAAATTTGTTACAACAATATCATGTCGTTTTTTTGCTCAGAGCAAGATTTTTAGTAAACAAGTTACTTACAGACATACAAATAAAAATAAAAACGCATCAGAATAAACTAATACATTCTTATAATAATCCTCTAAAATGTGTATTCATAATTTAAAATGATTGATAATTTTCGAAAATATTATACAATTAAATAAAAACAAGTGCATTCATTTTTATTTGCAGATGTCATTATTAGTTACTTAATATTCTTCAGAAAAAAAATAAAAAACATACCTTTAAAATATTTTTGTAATGGTTTTCCTCTTCTGGAAAACTGCGTTATAAATTGAATGTATATTTACACTTAGGCAGATGCTTTTAGTTGATAAAACCACGAAATTAAATTATATGATAATCTAACACAAAAGTATTTTACAAAATATAACCAGTTAACAAAATGTCAATTTAGTTTAATTTTCTGGCTGCGACCTTATTATACCGCACGAATATTATGCGATAAATACGTTTCCCGAAATTTCACTTGTTCACTATGTTATTTGAGTGACTTACTCTAGGGACATCCCCCAAACGATAAATATTTTACTTAAGTTATAAGTTAGAACCTTTGAGCGGTAGTGCAGCAAAACTTTGTCAGTTATGACATCGAAAAATGGATTTTCTTTCTCGTTAATATTATATAAACTCTTAAATAAATCAACAAATTTATAACTTTAAAAAAATTCAGATCAACTTTATCGCAATTATTACTATTAAATTATTTAAGTACATTTCATTATTGTTTCAAAATGCGCATTTTATTACCGTATAATAAAATGTATACCCTAATATTATTATTATTACTATCTGCACTAAGCTCTCGATTGCAATGAACGACAGGGATATCTAATTGAATAACTCAAAATGTGTTACTCCGCATCGAGAATTCTAATATTGCGTGTTTCCGTATAAACGGTGAACGAGATTACGTTTTTCCCATTTTTTCGTTTACGGGTGTGATATGTAAGTTGACAATGTTATAGACGTTATTTAATAGTGTCTCAGCAATGAAACGAAGAGAGAGAAAAACAAAAAAAAAACGCGTTGGAAATCAAATAATGTTGGCCACGAGCCAAATTACCGAACGATATCTTTAAACGATTTGTAACGAAGAGAAAACGAGAAATGTATCCGTTTCGGGTAAAAGGGAAACGGATGTGAAACGAAAAGATATTATTGAAAAATCAAACAGTGTCGGCCATACGACTGTATTTATTTTCCTTGTACATATGAACGAAATGTAATGGATATTTGAGACATATTATTTGTCGGGGGGATCTGGGCTTATGCTACTTGCTCCGCGGTGTGGTTGGGGAGGGCTATAATATTTTGAAGAATCGCATAGTTGAACATCATATGTATGTACGTAAGAACAATCGTTTAACGGAATAATCATTACGGTGGATTTTAAAAACTAATAAAAATAATAAAACGAAAGAATCTATACAGAATAGAATAATATAAAAATCGGATACCTTCATAAGGAATTTGTACATCAGGATACCGAATGAAAATTTACAAATGAAGAACTATCGTTTGTGGAACAGTTAGTATTTAGAACTAATATAACAATGGCTTAAACTTTAAAGAAAATCGAATTTTCGACATTATTTTTGAACAAATAAGCATTTGCCAGAAAAACAAAAATGATGAACGATTATTTGATGAAATCACGGTACACAAAATCATAGAGTAACATTATCAACATAAAATCCGAAACAGATAGCCAGGTCTGTACTTGAAAAAAAGTTTAGCTATCAGATGAAAAAAAAAAAAAGCAACAAGTATGATTCAAATATACAAGATTATTTCACTTACATGTTCACTCTAATGTTTTATTTATTTTTTTATTTTTTCATATAAAGGTTTCGCCTTGTCGCTACTGTTATATTTTTATCTTTTCTCCGCTAATCTTTTCATTATTTAATAAATTGGTAGGGATAATAGCTCATTTATATTTTCCAGAATTGTATCTCTCGGTCGTTCTCTTCCTCTTTTCCCATTTATCTTCACCTCCATAATGTTTACAATATACGTGTTTTGTCAAATAATGTGGCCAATAATCTCGATTCTTCTCATTTATATCATTTTGATAATTCTCCTTAGTTTTTGCACCATGTCTAAACATCCTTGGTCGACTTTCTTTCCGTCCAACTGATCTTCATCATTCTACGGCATATCCACATCTCAAATGCTTCCATTATTTTCGCGTCTAAAGTACTAAAGGACTCACCTCCATATAATAATACATCCCAATCAAACGTTTTGACAAACATCACCAAAATATTTTGAAAATCAAACCACGTCTAAAAAAAGGTTAATATAAGTATTCTGTGACAATAATTAACGCTATGATATTTTTCAATTGAGTTACAAAAAAAAACAAAACAAAACAAAACAAAATCGAAAATAATGAAAGTGGTAATGTAAATGTTTTATTTCTGCTTCACCTCGGCCATAAAATATGCTAAAGGAGAAAAACGCCACTTACAAGTTCTAAATATAATAAGTGTATTATAATATCTTAATATTATCTGCATACCGGTCTTTGATCAAAATCGCTTATTTATTGGAATGATTTATCGTTTCAGTGTATAAACTAAATCACCCTGCATCCTATAGGTATCTTCCTAACATTCCACCATTTGCAACAGAGGCCCCACGGTGTAATGGAGCGTAATATGTCCGATTTTTTTTTTTTCAGACAACTGTTTTAGTAAAATATTACAATATTCAATTCTGTCATCAATTGTTGAATAACATAATACGCTTACATGTAGGTACTTGCAGTGTTTTTTGTATTCAATCGTGCGAATTTTCTTGACTCGTGAAGTCAGCCGTGACCGTATATTATATAATGTCTTACCGGCCGGTAATAACATGTCATTAGACATTTTTTGAAAGTTTGGTAAAATGTAACACGTATCTAATCCGATTTCGTTCGCGTTCGTAGAAAGGGTTGTTATAAAAATGCTGATTGAAAGCGCGTGCATGAGATAAGTAGGGTGGTTGTGGTCGTTGATTTTGACGTATGTAACCTTCTAGAATGTCACCGGGACAGCTTTTTATAGTTTCTAGAAGCATTTTTTTATATTTATATTAAAACGGGGTTGAATAACGGACCGAGGCTCGAGGATGGTGTAAAACACGGTCAATTATTTTGTGCTATTTGTTTATATTTGAATATTTTTCTTTTGGTCTCACAGATTTTCTACTGACCACCAGCCCAGTATAGTATAACCATGTTACAAAAAATAATAAAAAAAATGGGCATTGCTTATTATTTGTATTTTTGTATCAATCGTATGAACCGTACGACAAAACGATTAAAACATCATTGATATTTCGATTAATTGTTTCTGAAACTTTAAGACGATAATATTATATTATTCTTCTTTTACAGTATATATTGTAGTTTAATCAACGTCAATTTTTTATTTTATTTTTATAGGAAGGGAGGGTTAAAATATTTTAAAATCGAAAACAAAAAACAAATATTATTATAAATTATAAAGCGATTGAAATATACAAATGTCATGTTTAATTTTTTTTTTTCACATTTATAAATATTATTTGATAATATTATATTACCTGACGATGTCTTAAATCCGGCATATTAGAAATTTAATAAAAAAAAAATAAAATAAAATATACATTCTTATTCGTATTTTATTAGAATTTTTTTTTATCTCGACAGTATCTCGTCTGCATGGACATTTTGTTAACGAACACTTGTTTGCTTTTAGTCTTCAAATTTATATCATTACTCTGATTAAATTAATTACAACTCTAATTTGTATTATTAAGTACTATTCAGTTGAGCATTCAGCTCGTAATTCAAACAGCAGTCTTCATTATTATTGTATAAATATTCGAAAAATCATAAAATATCCTTTGAAAAAGTATTATATAATATTATATTGTTATTGGCCAAAGCGATTGTTATCGTTTACTTTATAATGATTTTTAACCTTTTATGTACGTATTTATAATATTTTATAAAATTCACAATACATTTTGTTTTTGCGCTTTTCCAACTCTAGTACGGTGCGATTATTTATTATTATTATTTTTTTTTAATATCAAAACGTTTTCTACTATAATACAAATATCCATTAAGAAAATACTTTCTTACGTGAACTATTGAAATAAAACTCTATATAAAAAAAACCAATTAAATTTCTACACACCTTTGATTACCACGGAAATCTTTATTATAGAATGTATAGTTTAAAAAAGGCCGAAAGCTTTTTCGTTTTGAAACACGCCTTTGTTAATATTTTATTTTTTATTTAAATTTCATTAAAGCGTAGCTAGGTAATATCGAATAGTTCTTAAATATTGTTGATTATTTTTTTTTATTCGTTATGTTCGTATTTAATTGTGAAATTTTGAGCAAACATTTTTGCAATTTTAGATTACGTTTACTTTTTTGGTATAAAGGTTATCATCTATAGTATTCAAATAATTAATTTAATTTTTTTTTTTTAGGAGGGGGAGAAGTTGTATACCATACGAAATTTATACTCTATTCTCGGTTTTTTTTTTTTTTATACGTGTTTATATAGTATAATACGTCACAAGCGTAGTTTAATTAAAAAATACCCAATTGCATTTTTTCAAAACATAGTTTAATTACATTTTGCATACATTCTTGTGGACTCAGCCTGTTTTGTGTAGTTTTTTACCCAATAAAAAATTGGAGGCGTTTTAAAGATAAAACCTCAAGTAAATTTTTTTCTCACTATATCATTTATTCAATTTTAGAATGTGTCACCACTCACTCGGTTTTTTTTTATTGAACGTCGCATTACACGATATAGATGAAATATTTTGTATCTCAAGAAGAAAAAGACAATTGAAGTACTTTTTTTGTATTGTTTCACAATATTATTTAATATATATCTATGTATAAACATAGAAACAGTCATTATAGTCTGCAATTGCTCTGGCAAAATGAAAATTACAAATTCTTTTACATTTATAAAATATTAAAAAATACTATACAAAAATGAACCGAATATATTTTTAAATTGTATGAAATATATTTAAATTTTAAATTGTATATTTTATAATTATTAAAATGATGTTTATACAATATAGGTACAACGGTATTCATTAATTTTGTATTTCATTTGAATAATATAGTCTTGCGAAAAAAAAAATGATAATTTTGACAAATTATTAGTACCGAAAGATATTGTCCATTAGAAAATGGATAATGGCAAACTTAAAGTGTAACTAAAAAAAGCCGAAAGAGAAATAGGGAGCTTTGATACACGAAGGTTGAACCATCCGAGCAGTGGTTGAGCACAGGGAAATTTTGAGAGCAAATACCGTTAATAAAAGTATACCCACCCACCCATTTATTTTTGTATATGTAAAAGAAATTGTTTTACTACACAACACAATTATACTCAAGAACTCTTCTGTGTGTGACCTTTTTGAGCGTCACTAGATCCAAGTGTCTATGAGAATTTCTAAACGTATTTAAGAAGTGAAACGAAAGAAGACTAATTCCCGTATAGAAAATGGCAATGACATAGAAAAGCTATGGTCAAGCATAAGAAACGCGATTCAGAATTTGGTTAAATAAACACGAACGTTTTAACATTTTTATAATTTACAAAATTGTTACAATGCCGAAAATTCACTGGAGATGAATGGCTAAATGACATTGAAAACGAAGAGAAAGCGATCAGATATAAAACAAGGCAAACAGAATCGTATGGAAATTAGAATTTTGAGACGCGAGAAAAGGAACTTCGTACCTATAATAAAAGACGTTGAAATAGATTATAAGAATAAATTAAGAGTAGAAACTTATGTATGGGAAAGTAAATATATTGAACAAGATGGTTAATAAAAACAAGCCGAATCATGATGGGATGCTATTTACGGACTTAAAATCGTCTTAATTTTATGATTATTATTTATAATTATTATGAAAATTATTCAAACAAGTTAGAGAATAGCTTATTTGATTTTATTCTTGATGATAATAATGAAAATCAAAAATACATTATGTCCAGCATATTTACTATATTATATTACTCATAATATTGCGACATTCTGTGACAAATATTAGAATTTAATTTCTAATGTTATGGTACCTATAAAATTGTATACAACTTGGACCAGAAAAACTGATATTTTCTATTTAAGTTATAATCTACGTGTATCTACAATAATATAGGTATTATAAATGCAATAGTTTTCATAATTTTTTCAAAATTGTTTGCATTGAATCTATTTACATTTATATAATTTAAATATTTATCCATTTTCCGTTTTCCAAAGATAACAAAAAATAAATAAATAAATATACACCGTTATTAAATCAATATACATTCCACAATGATATGCTTAGAATCTAAAAATTGAGCGTAATGTCATAATTTTTTTTTTTTTTTTTAATTGTCGAGGTTTCTAATTTGACGAAAATCGTAAAAAAAAAAAATGGACATTTCAAAATAACCGAACTTCCGATCTTAACTCAGAATTTTATTTCGTTAGCAACGATTCATCGTTGCGTACAAGTATAACGTAAATAACTCTGTGTTTCTTACCTTCTCGACTTCTCGTCTACAACAGCGGCACATTCATCGACAGTATTAGTTCTTTTTTTTATTGTCTTCGGCACTATCGTGACATCTGCTGGATCTTCTTTGTTTTTCGTTCAAATAAAAAATGTACAATGAACATTTTGCGTCAATACTTTTATTCGCATATTTTATATTTAATTATGATATTATAATATTGTAGTTCATACCGGTGTATAATATTATATTATGTCAACTCTAATGTTTGTATTCGAGTGATAATCCATTTGCGGACGGTATAGTATATGAATGCACAGCTGCAATAATGCACTTGAACCGACGTCATCGGATTAATATAATATGACCTAATTTACATTTCAATATAACTACAGAGTGATTTTTTTTTTAATTTTGTTACCATGATTCTTCGATTTTATCTGAGGATTTTAATTAAATTTGATTAGTTTTATTTTTTTATTTTAATATTATGGAAATGTTTGAATATCTGTTTGGACATTATTTTCAAATTAATTGTACCTTTTCTCCTTATATTTTAAATGAGTATTGACGAAGAGAACTAAACGAAGGTTTTCAAACTTTTGAAAATTAAATTTGGGGATGTATAAATTGTAAACTGTTCAAACTTATAAACGGTGAATTGAATATTTTTCGTGATAGGTACGCATACCATTAGTGGAAGTGGCATAATTTCTTTTTGAATCTGATTTGAAAATAAAACATTGACGTTTTGGTGATTTCTATTTTTGTTGATATTTAGGTAAGTACAAAATAAAGATGCAATTTAATTTGTTTCGAATTTCGTAAAAATCATTCGGTACATTTAATACAAAATGTTTCATGTTAATTGCTATTCTATAGAAAAAAACGTTTTCCCTTTTTTTTTCGCAAGTAGTATTTCAATTTAGTTTCACGAAGAATAACAGAAATCACCGCAGCATATTTTTTACGAACACATATAATCCCAGATGAAGAAAATATTATAGGTAAGTTTATAAAACCAAAAAGTTTAAAAACTAAAGTAAGAATATCGACTGAGGCGATATGCTGGGTAGGAACATAGAAGAAATATAACGACAATAGATGCTTAAAAACGGATATTCTTATAGAAAATTGTATTCATTGCCATCATGATGTCAATGAGAAGAAAATATATTATAATGCACATTTAACTTTCACTTTTTAAAGAAAATAATTATTAAAAAATATAAAACTATATTGAAAACAAATGCTAGTAAGTACACAAATTCGTATCTCAATACATTTTAACTCAGATTAAGTTAATTGAAGAAAGTGAACTAGCTACACGTTAAAATTGAAACGTTTTATTAATCAACTGAGTTAGGTATAAAGTTAATTTAAAAATCCAATTAACTTTTTAACTATCAAAGTAATATAGTTTTTTATTCTAAAATTGTAATTGCCATAAAATAGTAGTAAAAATGATTAAATCTTGGATTTATAATCTTGAGGAAATAAGAATGATCAAATTTAAGGTTATTTCGGAATTACCGAACTACTTATTTTATATTTAACACTACGTGCAACTCCACTCGACTACACAATGCAGTACACATCTTATTTAGTAAACCAAAAAAAGTATTAATGGATACTTAATACAAACTATTTGTAACGATTTATAAATTTAATATTGTATTAATACTCTAAAGAAATTTAAATTAAACTGTCGTGATATAATGATAATTCAAAATTTATTCGTTATTTATTATGGTAATTTGAAAAAAAAAAAAAAACAAGTTTGATTAATTTAAAAACCAAAGGTAGGTTAAAGCAATTTAATTTGTAACTTTTTGACTCGTATGTGCCCAGCCTATGTCACGCATAACATTTCACGCTAAAATATAATCCGATAACAATAACAACATTGTTAATAAACATCTACGCAATACTTACGATATTTACTGATAATCTCCGATTTTACCTTGTACGAATATTTGCAAATGCGTGTACATTTCCGTGCAACCCATTCTCTCGGTCGGGGTAAATTCTTCCCCGGACCGTTATACATTTACCTTGTAAATATTCTCGAAAAGTAACGCACGTATGCGCTTCATACTTGTACGACTGTACACAGTGCAACAAAATGAACAAAAAGAACCCAACAATACATTGATAGTAATTATATTATAATATAAATTATTTAACACAAAATACACGGCTACGTTCATAATAATAATAATAATAATAATAATAATAATAATAATGAATAGCATGATAATGCGTATATAATTTTTTTTTTTTTTTTTTTTTTATTCTTCTATCTAAGTAATATATAATATCGTATTGTATTTTATCGGCAACGTGTTATTACACGAGTGCCGTGTATCATTTTAACACACCCGTCGATTACCTATATCGTTTAATACAATATTGTATAGTTTTATAAATTCTCAATAATAATTGTAATGTATATAAATATATATATAGACGTTATAATTATAATAAAATATCGTTCTCTTACAGATAAATTACACGACCACATATGGTTATAATTTGCTAACGGTACTAATTTATTAATAGTAATATATATATATATATGTATGCATATGAATATAGTAAATATATAAAGTTTCGTATGATAATTCCTTAGTTTGCGCAGTTTGGTGTCTTTATAATAAATAATCGTGTGGATGCGACACGGCCAGTACGGTTTGAAACGAGAAAACAATTATGATTTTAGTCTACTACATAATGTAACACAATATCAAACTAAGTGAAAAAAAATATACGATTTTCTTCAAAAATATTACTGCAGTGTAAACATGTTTACCGATTGCGGAGTAATAAAAAAAAAAAATCGAATCATAAACTAAAAAACTACTCGTATTATAAAAAAATAAATAAACAACAGGTATACACACGATGTGAAAGTCTTTAAATTTCGAATAAAATACATTATGTTGTGGGATATAGGCACGTATAAATTATAATATAATGTAGACACGTTACACGGTTAACTATACAACAATATATAATACGAATATTTAGTTACATTAATTTTAAAATAAGTAATTATACCTATGCACGTTCAATGACATTATTTTTAAAATGCAACGAATTACACTAATAAATTATTGTAACAAATACAAGTATTTGTTCAACCCGTTTTCATTCTTTAAAACTATACAGGTAATAATAGTAATAGACACGTTAATATAATATGTATAACATTAAACATTAAAAAACAAAAACAAACAAATAAAACGACCATACCAAGACATATTATACAATTATACTTCACTGCGTTATTCAAGAGGACTCTTAACACTCGCAAACGCACGTCACATGCGTTCAGCGGGGACAACTTTGTGCCGTTAGTTTTTATATTATTACAGTGAATCGACCTATTGTTAAACTCGAAAACAAAAATCGCATTGTCAACGCCAAAGTCGGTGCTGCCATTCCGATATTCTGATAGGCAAGTGAGATAATATAAGCGTTATTATAGATTATGACATTTCACGCAATCGTATCTCGCTTGAAAATTCAAATATCGAAAAAATAATACTACCGTGTCATACAGATAATGTTTTTGTTGATCTTCAAGTTTGATAAAGGATCGATTCGTTGTGTGCCGTTAAAACTAACAGCGCAAAGTTGCAGGGCTGCTGAACCCGATTTCGCGTTTGTAAGACGCGTTTTGCGTCTTAATGCAAATATTTTCACGTACGAAAGAAAAAAATCATAAAAAAAAAACCCTACTATTTGGGGGTGACAATTATTGTTATATATATGTATTTTTTTTTTTTTTTTTTAACGCGTTTCACTAAACTATACAATAATATTATGTATTCGATAATTTTTAGGCGTATAAAAATTTAACATACCTTAATATTATATTAATAATAATTTAATTAAGTTTTATTAATTTCTTGCATATTGTATCCGTACAATATTATTATTTGACGGCGATATATTTTTTTTTTTTTTAAACGATTTTACACAGTAAATTATATTATTAATAAAGCCGTACGTACTCGTATAGGTTACGCTTATGATTATGTACAGCATTCTACTATACACATGCGTATATATTTTCTCGGGTTCATATTATATTTAAAAACACTATTACGCGGAAAGTTAGCAACGTGAATATTATAGGACTGTAAAACTTTAACATTCGAAGCGCGGGGGCGCGCGCGCGCGCGTGTGCGTGTGTGTGTGTGTGTGTGTGTGCGCGCGCGGGTGTGTGTGATCCTATATTACAGTAAACGGGTATAGGACGGTTTTAGTTTTTAATGCGTAAAATGCAAAGACCAAACAAATTGTATTAGCTACCGATAAATAATTAATCTATAACCGCGGGCGAACGTCCGTAAGTATAATATAGTGTTTTTTTTTTTTTTTTTTTTTTTTTTTCAAATATTTCAACCGCTAATCGTGCCGTGTCTACTGTACAAACATATTGTAATATTGCCCTGTCGTTTCGATCGTGGACCCGATACAAACATATTATATTTCGGCGTTTGACGTTCGACCTGCAGCAGTGAAATGCGCTCAGTATTTTCTTTTGAAACTCTCTCTCTCTCTCTTTCTATATATATACCTAATGTAGTACACGGGCGCTGCTCTATAGGAGATTTCAATATTGCCCGCCGTCATTTTCGACAAGGCCGGGCGTCGTCGTAACGAGTTAGAAAGTTCAAAGTTAAGTCGATATGTTATTAAATTCCTTTTTGATTTTAACGCAATATTGAATACGCAATTTGTTCCGTCGTATAAACGTGTATTGTGTACGTTTTTCTTTTAATCGATAGCGGTGCGCGCGAAGTTTGAAATACACGTATAGTTCGATATTTCCGGAACAAACCCTCCGGGCGCGTTCAATATATAATATCGATAGTCTTTTCTTTTTTTTTTTCAAACCTTATTCCGAACTCCAAATCCCATCGTTTTCTCGGTGACCATAGTAGTTTTACCGAAAAAAAAAAAAAAAATTCGTCTCCTCGACGTAATGTATTTTAATAAGTCGATTACCCATGTTTTCAAATCGACTTTTAACTCGATCATTAAATTCGAAAGTATCAACTTTCAACGTGTGTTAACTCGTTTATAATTTTTTTTTTTTTTTTTTTTAACCGTCTCGAACCTAACCGGGTAAATATTATTCATTAACTTGCCCAGCCTTGACTTCTATATGCGTACACGACATACTGAAATATCGATAAACACCGTAGTTTTTATCAATGTCAAAAACACATCGCACGGGAAAACGTAAAATAATATAAATTACAAAGTGCCCCCGTGGACTATAATACACACTATATAGTTATATTATTATTTATAAACTAAGTATCAACTTTCAACGTGTGTTAACTCGTTTATAATTTTTTTTTTTTTTTTTTTTTTCAAAATTAGTATAAATATCGTTTGAATAATATCGTGGACCCGCAGACTCGCCGTGTAATTCATCGGAAATTATATTATCGACGTTTATTATAACGTGACGTTACTTGAAGGCCGTGCCGTTGCCCCGTCAATCCGGGGAGGTGGGTAGGACAATGTCGGGCACAAGGAGAGTAATTTTTTAACCCGCGGGGGCGTTAATCCAACATCGCGCCACTCGTCCCCCGCAACGGCTACCCGGCTTAAAACAAAAAACCGGTCCGACTTTGCCGGTACTCTGCCGGACTTTGCGTCGTTTTCTTCGTCCCGATTTTTTTATTTTTTTTTTTACTGGACCCCGCCGAATAATATTACCACGCTCGACGAACGTTTTTTCTAAAGGTTAATGCGAAATAAACGAGCGGCGGGGAAAAAAAAAAAGTAATACATCAAATTTAGTTTCGCCGGCCGACCGTCATCGACCCCGTAGAATGTTTATGCGGTTTCGAATCTGTTGTTGAGTGTACCACAATATTATACAATATATATTCATACGTAGGTATTTATCTCGGTTTCCCGTAAATTTTACGAAAACGCGAAACGTGTACGAGCGTAACGCGTATGCAGACAACATAGATTTTACCGTAAAGTTATAATGTACAATATGATAATAACGCGTGCATCGCACATAGCCGTCGGAACTTTTTAAATTTCAATTGGAATAAAAAAAAAAAAAAAACGACAATAATACAGTCGGAGGAATGAAAAATAGACCAGGTAATAAAAAAAAAAAAAATATATAAAAATAAAATATACCACGATTTTATTTTTCCAATTAAGTCATAATATAAATATAGTGGGTATACATTATGATGCATAGTACTCACGCGAGTAATGAAAATTATAAAAGTTACGCGCGTCTAGATTATATTATTACCGCGGATATTATAAGTTTTAAATGTATCGTTGTATAATACGGAGTTCATAGACTATTATTTATTATTTTTTTTTTTTATGGTTTTTTGTTTTTTTTTTTTTTTTTTTTT
>CABPRJ010000959.1:932020-942462 GCA_902439185.1 Cinara cedri | reverse complement strand
TTTTTTTTTTTTTTTTTTTTTTTTTTGCTTTTTTATAAAACAATAATACAATAGGTATATTCTATACAAAATCCGTAGAATTATAATTTCCAATATTTTGGTCCCTGCGTACGTAACATGATTTAATCTATATTACGATATCATTTAAAATAATAATAATAATGAAATTTAAGGCATTAATTGATAGTTCAAGGTGATATAATATTTAAAATAATTGATATTTTTTATTTTTTTTTTTTTTTTTTTTCATCGTAATAAGGAATAAAATCGAATTTTCGGGAGAGATAATGCGCGGAAATACCGTGAAAATATTATCATCGTTAAATAAAACGGGATAACAAAAAACGGCACGGGTATATGGGTTTCAAATCGCGAAGTTTATCTTATATTGCTATTACGCCGCGATTGGTTTTCAATGTACCTGCGTAGTTTGTTTGTTGTTTTTTTTTTCTCCGCTTTTTCGGGTATACGCGCCGTTTTATACGGCACCGATTCGTTTCTATTATTTCCGCATATCGCCCTGGAGGCGGAGGCACGACACTTGTATGTAAACATCGTCGCGAACGCAACGGAGACCCTCTAGAGAGAAAATTGAAACGAATTGTTAAAAACACCGAAAACAAGGCGGCAACGGAGGCGGAGAAGAAGGATTTAGAGCGGTTTACGCGTCCGGACGATATTTTATTGTTAGTGTGGTGTGACTAACGCCTACGGGGAAAAGCGAAGGGCGTTCAAGTTAATTGCAAACTTTAACGCTGCAAATAAATAAAATCATTGTCACGTCTCCTGCAGCTCCGGCCCGGAGATACATCACGGAACCCGACTTCCCAAAGGCGTATATAGATAACGCGAAATAATACCGGTATCGGTATTAACCGATAGCGGAATGTTTTGAAAATTGGATTTTCAATCCCGGTTTAAACCACGTCAGTGTTCCCGGATATAAGGGACAGTGCAATTACGTACGTTTAAATGGCGGGGAATATCGTTACTGGTCAAATTCGTATTATATAATTTACACCCGGTATATAGGTATAAAAAAAAAAAAACCACATTTCATTAGCAAAGTAAGCGTTTTATTTATTTATTTATTTTTTTTTTTTATAGATACAAAATCGATTAACAGACGAACGCACGCCAATATTGTTAGAGCCTAAAAGTCGTTCGTTAAAACGTTCGGTTTGAGGTGCGTGACGCTACACCGAAGTGAGTCGTGGACTGCGTTGAACGAACAGAGAAACGTTGGAATCGCGGACGTGGCGTAGCCGATGAAGACTGCGAGCTGAACGGAAAGGTAAACTAATGTAAACATATTACAAACACGGTACGAGAGCCGAAACAAATCGTTATAACGATCGATACGTGAAGGACAACATTTATTGGACACGTTACGCGGTAAAATGGATTAAACATTACGGGGGGGAGGGGAAGGGGGAGGGGGATGGCGAAAATGACAAAATAAAGAAGGGCACGTTCAAAGGCAGCTCGAGGAAGATATTAACTCTGTGACAAGCTATGAGCCGACGAAGAGATTAGTCGAACGAAAAGACGATGGCTATGGATATGGCGTATACCTCCTAGGTGTATATTTATTATAGTGTCGACTTCTGAAAAAGATTTCTTATGTTCCGCGTCGCATTTTCGCTCCCGCCGAAACAACAAACAACCTCTACCGACCGCCATACACCAGCAATACGGCAAATTGTATTGATTAACCCATTAAATATTCATTCATGTCACGGGTTAGGCGTGTGATAAATGTATGTAATTACGTGGACAAATAATTGAAATTAATCGCACATATATGCGTCTATACTGTACACAATTCATACACGCGTAACATAATTCACGGGGTAAACGAACATTTTATGGGGTTAATCGTTTGCCCTCACCGTATACGGCTGCTGACTTCGTATCATCTCGCCGTATTGTCTTTTACGAGACTCAATATTATCATAGGGCCCGGCCATCTAGTTGTTTTAGCTGTAGGTATTCGTAGAATTCCGTATGCAACCAGAGTATTTACTGGACACTGCAGGATATTCAGTACGGTAGCGCGTGCCAGTGGCTCGAGGACTATAGACTGAATAACAAACTAGACGGAGCGTTTGGGATATCCTCGGGGTAAGGATGTTGTTTCCTAGCCGGCCTTAGTCTACTACGACGGTTGGTCCTTTTGGCACGACTGCGCCTCGCAAGGTCTTCGGGCCCCACGTTTCGTCTGTATTGAATATAATTTACGTTTGCGGAAAAAATTAATATCTGATCGAACCTACACCTGGACTTTCGTAAAAAATAAAAAAATTTATTCCGCCGCGATATCATGACGTTTGTTACTGATTTCAGGCGAATTACGACTGCGAATAAAATCGCCGGAAAGTACGTTTAAAACGGAGATAGCGCCTATTTGAAATATTTTTTATCTAGATATTAATTGCATCGGTTTTGTTAGTTTTTATTGTATAATAACATATTTTTGTTTTGTTCGCGTTACCGATTTTTATCTATTTTTTTTTTTTTTTTTTTTTTTCATTATTTACATAAGTTTAGATAAGGTTTTATTTACATTCCGTTACGTTTCGATTGTGGTAAAACAGTTTCCGTTTCAAAAATTTCGCAATCGACTCGTTTTGCATTTCCTAAAAATTGTGACGGTCAAAATTATTACAACTATATAATGGTGTTATAAACATTAAAATTGGCGTTCCTTGCAGTTTTTTTTTTTTTTTTTTTTTTTAAATGCACTACATTATTACCCGGCATATTATATAGGTACTATAAAAAAAAAAAAAAAACGTAATATATTATATTTATACGGTACTAACTGCAATATTATTATTACTGTTATATGATAATAAACGGTTACCCTGGGGTATACGAGCAGGTAATACACGGAACTCGACGGTATCGTCAAAAAAGACCCGGACTGTATGCATAGGGAACGGGAGGGCGCATGAAGACCGGCGCCTCCCTTAGTCCCTTTGCTACTTAAAAACAGTTTCGAACGTATTTTTTTTTATTTTAGTTTTAAAAGTTTTAATAGTTAAGTCTTATCAAAGAGGTGAAACATTATAATTATTATTAGGCCGCGTCACGTATTATCGATATTATATAATATTAAACAATTATTATAGTCGACAGTATCGAATCGACAATTCATATTATCATATTATCATATCGTATCATATTATTAAGAGCGGAAAAATTGTAAAACCTATCAAGCCGCGAAATATTTGTTCACGCCACGAATATTATACGTGACGGTATAGAATCAACAATTTGCGATTGATTTCATATGTTCTCCGTGCCCGACATAATATCATAGATCTAAGCATAACATACTGATAAGATTAGGTTTATTCGTCACACAACTATTAAAATATACATTAAAAACTATTATTATTATTATTATTAATTTAATAACTGATATCATTGTTCCATAAAGTGTCTGAAACTTTTCCGATTAACCGCAGTTCACAAATGGTCTGAAAAATCACAAACGTAATCGATTTTCAGAATCTTTGTGGAATTTTCTCTAAAAATAGACTATTGCGCCTGTATTGTTCCTGTTCTATCACATATTTTGTTTTTCGATACTTTTGGCCACTTGGCATTGACACTCTTGACCAAACGAGTCCAGACTCGGGAATTAAGTTTTCTTTATAGGCGGACGAAGTGTGAAAATGTCAGATGAACTTTACCACGATGTAGCGGGAGAAGAATTTTTTTATTTGTTTCTGTACGGATGTATAAGGCTACCCTCCAAACAGATCTCCCCAAATGTAGCTAGAGAAATAAAATTGTGTATATGCGTGGTATAATTATCGACGTTTGGTAGTTTCCACTTTCAACCCCCATATTTTGTTTTTGCAAACAGTGTCGTTTTGACGGACTGGGCGTCAGATTTTTAAAAGGCTTGCGAGATAATAATTAATAATATCTTGTTTCGTTGTGCTCAACGAACATCCACGTCGTCGTCGTTTTATACGCTTAACTCGGGGAGGGGGGGCGGTGGGGGGGGTGGACCGTAAGTACTTGTTTTAAGGATTATACATTTTTAGAACGGATGCGAAACGGCGATAGTCAAAATACGAACGTGGCAATAAAAACAACGCGGTATAACAACGGCTGTTATCGTCCATGACGGGCGAGAGAGACTAATGCACTTTTCATATACACGGACACGTTTTAATGTAGCTACACGGAGAATTATGTCGGTAATATAATTATTTTAAGTTGCACAACCTGCCCGGTTATGGTCTACGCGAATTAAATGAGGTACACCGATTGCACATACCCGTTCCGCACCCGTCACTCGTTATGCTACACCCGATATGCACGCATACCTAGTCGAAAACCTTGTACGGAAACCTAGTCTGCCTGATTGACTAAAACCGGATATTGCTCCATGAAAGTTAGTACTGAGTAACTGAGTTGGTAGCACGGGTGTGAGCGTAAAAAAAATCCTCCGAAAAAATTGTGTACTGCGATCGACTGAACCGAACGCAAATACAAGGGACGGTCGGTATTTTATGAAGCGGACGTGGTGGATAATAAAATGTATGCTTTCCGTTAATGATGTTCGTCACTTCCCTGTCGTTTGCCATCGTCAATGCACGAGAATATTCTCCATAGGGCCCGTGTAGTTTAATCTCCTTTTTACGGTATGGAATTATATTCGATAAACGTTTTGCGTGCGATCAGTACGTCAATTCGATAACTGTTATCAAGTTAACGATGTATTACGGCAATATGACGTACCACTTCATAAATCATCATATTATTAGGCGCATTCGTATAGCGCGACATTACTGCAGATTGTGTGAAGTGTGCGCGCGGGCGCTCGAAGAGGATAGTTCGAGGGGAGGAGGAGCGCGAAACAAACGGAATTCTCAAAACGTACGCTAACAAAGGTTTTTTTTTATTTAAATTTATCCGGACTATTATTGTTCGTATTATTTTTTCAGGGGGACGAACGTCCCGTCTTGCGCCTCCCAAGTGGACGTCCGCTGGTGTACACGGTACAAACAGCCAAATGGAAAACGCAATCTAATTAACGGCACTCGCGGTATTGTACGAACCGAGTAAAATATTACTTGTGTTTTATTTCGTGCGCGGAATGGTTGTATGCGCATCGGTTACCCCCTCGTCCGGGGCCGTGTACTAGGGAGAAACGTTTCTCGGAGGTGTAGAGCGACACGCTATAAACGTCTCATAACGTAAAATAAACTATTTTATGTCTAGGCAAATGCGTTTTATTGTTACGGAGACATAATTGATTATTAATATATATTGGAAAAAGAAAAAAAAAAATCTCGAAACAAAATTCGGGTGGACTGTTATATCGCAATATAACGGAATGACGAGAATTTTTGAACCAAAAACCAGTTATTCGGCGAATAAAAGCTTTCGATTTTTTTTTTTTTTTTCATGAAAAACCGCGAAGACCGTCACGGGAAAATTATACTCCGGCGTTTCATCTATAACAATATTATGCTCGCCCGTCTTTTAAACCCCAATGACATTTTCGGAGTTCCAAATTATTTATCCGTTTTAAATTCGTGGTGTTATCGCCGTTTTGCGTTATGCCGGTCCATCTAATATATACTAGCCTTTCCCCCGGGGCGCAGAAGCGGTTTGGGAGGGAAAAAAAGCAAGTAATAATATTTTGTAGTTTTTTTTATAACTATAATGCCATTGTGACAAAAAATATGTAACTATTAATTTTCTACACTGGGCTTTATTTTTTCCATTTGGTTTTTTTAACGTGCGTTCAAACAAACGCCACTGACATAAAACAATTTAAAATGAATAACGCGTTTATTGGATAAAGTGAGATCGTTAGTCGATTGCGTTTCGTCGGCTTTTGCTTTAGGAAGAAACCCTTGTTACCAATTTAAGGGGGAGGAGGGGGGGGGGGGGGGGGTAGTTTTCTCGTGTACCTTTCCGCGATGTGGTTTTTAACCATGCCAATACGTGGCCTATGGATTATATTTCGATACCGATGACGTGTCTATGTTTACGAATAAACAGTCTTTAACTGTGCAAGGTGGTCAGAGTGGTATTTAATAAATTACAACGTGAAATTAACTGTGGTTAACGTCTATATCATATTTGTACGGGATTATGGTACAAACAAGCTGCTCGTTGAATTGCGATAAAAACGATTAAAACATATTTACGTTGAAATTCCAAACAGCCGTTGTTTCTACAATCAAAACTAATGCACGCATTATAAAACTCAGTACACACTTTGATTTTCAAGGGCGCGCGCTGTGTCAGATGACACACTACTACTATTGCACTGTGTACGGTAAACAGACGCGGTGTTAACGGTGTTAATTATCAACGATATTTTCAGGCTTTCGGTAATTGTGGCCTTTAAGGGGAATTTTCGATCGTTCTAATTACGTCCGCAATGCCTGTGCGGTATTTTCGACGTCGCGTTTAGACAAGTACTGCTCCGTTCTCTCCCCCCTCAGAAAATGTTTAGGTCATTTCGCTGTGCACTTAATCGCTCCGAAAAATAATAGATTGCATCGTAAATAGCATGAACGGTTAGTACCGCTCCGAATTATTTCCGGGATACGACACTACGTCCCCGATATCCGTAATCCTTTTGTTTTTTTTTTTTTCGGAATTTGTGTTTGAAAAACTTAAGAAACGAGCGGTTCGAAAATGTTGTAACTGTTACTGTCTATTTCGCTTTATCGCTTTATCCGCTTTTTATTTTCCAATAGCACTCCGAATCGAAAACGCCACGGATGGATACATTTTGAGATATTATTTCAGATGAATTTCATCGGAGTTTCATTAACATATTTGCTTATATCAACTTATACACTTTTAAAGAATTATCTTTTGTGGAATTCGTTTCGGAATCGAGGCAATAATCTATTTTTATTTTTTATTTCTTTTATTATTACTATTATTATAATTTTTTTTTTTTTTTTTGAGAATATAATATTCTCGCTTAGGCACGAAAAACTCATAATTTCAACATTCAAGCGTTATTTTGTTCGGCGTGAGTAACGCTGTGATAACGCGAAAGTCGCCAAAATGGTTATTAGCACCCGTTAATCTACGCGCTCTACCGTAAAATAATTGAATACTGTCAAAGAAGACCGCGGTTAGGCCGTGTCCTCGTTCGAGATTACTCGATCCGAACGTCATAACATTACACTCTGGACACTACGACGACGTATTCGACGGTTAAATGTTATTATTATTATTATTATTATCGTGGGATTAGGACAGTTAATGTACGCGTACCGACCGGGACCCGGTCGATCACAGGGCCACGTCGCTGCCGCCGTCCCGCCTGTCTTCGTCGTCCGCGGGATGGGTGACGCTGATGTGTATGGTGCTGTACGGCAGTATGCTGGTTATGGTCATCCGACGGCTGCCGAGATGGCCGTGCGCGCAACCGCACAGCGCCGTGGTGGCCGTATGCTATTTGAACCGGAATGCGCACTGCTGGAACACCAGCACGGCCACCACGGCGCCGAGCACGACGGCCGTAACCGCGTACACCAGAACCAGGTGCACGAGGCTGGTGACGTACAGTGTCCGGTTGCACCAGCCGTTCGGCTCGTACAGCGACGACGGTTCCGAGTCGGGCCAGTAGACGGACAGTATCCAGTAGTTGCCCAGCGCGAACCAGCCGACCAGGAACGCCGAGAGCGCGACGGACGCTATGCGCGAGCCCATCGACGACACCATGTCCTCGCGGGTGCCCATGTCCGGCCGCCTGCGCTTGTTGTACCGGAGCGACTTGATCTGCCGGCACAGCAGCCACACCATTTTGATCATGCCGAATATGCCGCCCACGATCATGTACACCGGTATGTGCGGTTCCCGCGGGCAATCCCGCACGAACTGCACGCCTGTAACAAACGAAAACAAACGGGAACTGAAGTTCAAAGTCCTAAAACGGATAGCATTTTTTTGTTTTCGCGACGTTCGCCTTGTCTCGGGAAGTGCACTACCGTTGAACAACTGCCGAACAAGTAATTTAAATATTATTCATCGATTTTTTCGGGGGGGGGGGGGAAATTTTTTCAAAAAAAAAAAANGGGTTTTTTCCCCCCCCCCCCCGAAAATTTCGGTCCCTAGTATTTCTAGACGATCCGCGATTGACTGTCGCCCGTTCCGTCCGCAATCAGACGGACACTTTTGAACCGCGCCATATTTTCCGAGGGTTTCTGTTGTAGGAATCGCAGTGAACTCTTTATTTTTTTTTTTATTCCTCCCGCCGTAAACGCGTGCCGAATTCCGGCGAAACGCGCGTCACGCGCCGCGCGATCGATCCCCGGGTGGTTTTTCTCGGCGTTGACCGCTGCGACACGTTTTCCCGTGTGCGCCCGTCACGCGGGCGACTCCAACACGCACTGTTCGAAGCGCGCGGCGACGTGGATGGACGGGTTAGAAACTTTCGCGCGCCCGGCCACCGGTACCGCCGCGGCGGTCCGACAACAACGTGAAATGTACGCGCCGTCGCCACACGCCCGGGACAACGGTACGGCGACGGGAATAACATTAAATGTGCCGTTTCCGTCACGGGCCGTGTTGTAATATTATACGCACGACGTGCGTTGGCCGCCACCGCCGTCGCGCTGTATCGGATGAATCGGACGAACGCGTTGGCGCACGCGCGACCGCATGACAGCGACCAATTCGTTTCCGCCGCGGAAATATAAAATCTCGCGGTTTTTCACGCGCACGCACGCATTATTACGTACGGACCTTTCTGCGAAACAAACGGGCGGGAGGGCATTTATTATCCGCGAGACACGGTGAACCGGCCGGCATGTGTACGCGCACGCGACGGCGCAGTGGGGCCGAAAACGTGCAGGGCCGAGCGCGGGGGATGCGCCGGGCGGGCGCCATACGATACAAAACCCCCGTTTCGAAACAACACGGTCCGGCCCCGTATCGTGCTGTGCCCTCGTACGTACGGTAATACGCACCGCGTGACGACGGGTTTACAGTTGATAAAGTATTTAAATTAACGTCGGCTGGCAGTGTCGAGGCCGAATCATTCGCGGCTCGTCCTGTACGATCGTTTGCGCGGAACGGATCGACGAGAAAACCGTCTAAACGACGGTTGTAAATACTGCGGTTTCGCCTATCGGGGCATTTCTCTGCGGTAGGGTAGTCGAAAAAAACGTACAATTGATTCAAATCCACCGGACTAGCTGGTTTCCTGGACCGCTGGCGTTCGGCGCGACGGTATGAGAAATTGCTGAATTACGGAATTACACTAGTGAATTATCGTTCCGCGCGGAAAGCTCCGTGTCAGACTTCTCGTGGACTGGTGCATTCAGTTCCCCACACTTTATTGCGCGAGTCGATGGGCGACCAACAGGATCTATAACTTGAACGAGATGGAGTGGCAGCATGACAGGTTAGAGTGGGCGTATCATTCCGCGGGAACTCAAATGAAAGAAATACCGAGTGTTTTAATTAGTTGTACCCGGCATCAGAGTCACTGTCTTTTAAACTTTAGTCACTTATCGGTCTGTCTTTTTCGATGACCACGCCACCCCTTCTCCCGACTGACGGGATTGATGAGAACGCACCGTCTAGATAATGTTATGTATATAATTGCGGTATGCATCAATGGTTTTTACGTATAAGGTGAACATATTTTGTGTATATACTACAGTTTCAATCGGACGCAAACAGTTTTTATTTCGTTTAATAGCTCATTTCAATGCTCTACAAGACGTATGCACCGCCACACTAATGATACCCTACTACTCTCCTCCAACCCAAAACTTAAAAGTGGAATATCCCGTTAATGGATCGACGGAAATAAAACATTTCAACGCTAAAATTTATTTTAACTAATACTCAATATATTTATGGACTTTTTAAAACGTATTTGAAAATCAAAATTAGGTAGTTGTTTTACCCGCCAAAATAAAGGTGACGAAACATAACACGGATATAAAATTGTGGAGCAGCTCGTTTCTTAAACGGTCTAGAAAACAAATTCTAGAAAAAGTTAATACTTTCCGAGTTAATTAGTGTGCCCACTTAAATGAATCATTTGGTATATTGATAACGCAGTAAAAGTGAGTCCAATTTTTGTGGCCTACTTACGAAGTCGAAAAAGACGTGAAAACCTAAACTGTTTATGTCAATTGTTGTACGATATTAGGTAATAACAACAAACAAACGAAAATTCTCCGTAAATTATATTTTCAATAATAATTAAAAAAAAAAAAAATATTTTCTACTTTGTAAAAAAACACAAACGAACAGTAGTTTAAAAGTTCGGAAAATTCGGTTAAAAGATACGAGTGTTTAATTCGAACAGCTCCGGCTGGTGCGTAGACCGCACTTGTTAAATTGAAATTGTAAATTCGACGTCAACATTGTTTAGCTGTCGCTACGCAATAATATTAATAATTTTTTTTTTTTTTTTTTTTTTTTTC